>VMDO01025500.1:0-28124 GCA_007922755.1 Pedetes capensis
AAAAAAAAAAAAAAAAAAAAAAAAAAAAAAAAAAAAAAAAAAAAAAAAGGGGTCCTGGGGTGCAGCGTGGCAATCCAGCACCTACCAGATAGGCAGGTGCAGAGCCCTGAATTCAAACGCCCATAGAAGGAAAGAAAAGAAGAAGAAGAAAAAAAATTATAGTACTAATAAAATTAAGATAAAAATTCAAAAAAAGTAAAGTACAAAGAAAAGAGAAAAAATAGAATAAAATATAAAATTCCAGACCTCACGCATAGACTCTCCCCCATACATATAACAATTCTTGCAGTCAGGTGCAGTGAAGGACGCCTGGAATCCCTGTGACTTGCGGGATGGGGGCAGGAGGGTCTCATGCCCAAAATCTGTGCAGCCCAACAAGAGCCTATCTCAAAAAGCAAAAAATGTATTGGCTGGGGCCACAGAGTGTCAGTCCAGCTTCCACTAAGGAAGAAGGCTCAAGACCCTGTTAACAGTAAAAACATATTATCTTGAGGATGGAGTCTGAACTATTACACCCAGTTCGACCAGGTGGATTCGATAATGCAGGGTGCAATGTTCCCAATAGAGCTCAGGGTGGCAGTATTTCTACACAATCCGCAGTAACCATCGGTCTCATTGGGTCCATATAGCCAAGTTCTTCATAACAATCTGGATTTAATTGGGGCCCCAAGTGCCCAAAGAGACTGTTCCACGAAACACTCTGCGACTACTGTACTGTTCGAGAGGCAGTGGAACCTGTGGGGTCTTCCCTAAAGATCTCCCTGTCCCACGGAGATCGGGCGCCAATTCCCTAAATCAGACATTTCCTCTCCACAGCCTTGTTGTGTGTTGCGGTTGCGCTCGGAACTTCTCCACCAGGGGTGAGCTGCGCCGCCGAGAAGGAGCTCCCTGGCCCCATGCCAGGGCAAGCGATTTCCCCCGAGAAGGAGCTGCCCGGCCGCGTGCGACTTGGCCGGCTCCACAAGCCCCAGATCTCTCCGCAGCACAGTGGGGTGATTTGGGCTCACCTCTGATGTGTCTGGGATCCGGATATATGTGTGCCCAAATTTCTGTGGAGTTCGCGATCGTAGGCCTGACCCACCGCAACAGAAGGGAGGGGAGCTGCGCCTCAGCTCTAGACGCGGATCGCTGGCACCGGCTTCCCCGTTCGCTCCACGGCCGCTATGGAGGGCGTTTGTGTGCTCCCTCACAGTGACTCACCTAGGAACTGCAGACTGTGTCCCACAGGCATGGTGAGAGTGTGCTGGCAAGGTTGCACTCCGTGTTGGGTCCAGGCCCGTGGGTGCGTGTGCGCGAAATCCCCTCCAGATCTCTGGGATTCTAACCGCTCCCTGTGTTATGGCAAAATGGTGGCGGTCCCGCTGCTGGCCACTGTGTAGCTCCTCTGAAGCCTAATCCTTAATTTCAGTGTACGCCTAGTTTCATTCTTTATCTCTCAAACTAAATTATCTCTGTTTCTATTTATTCAATTTGAGTTTTAAACCCCTAATCGAGGCTTCTTATTGCTCTGGAACAGAAGGTGTGTGTTATCTGTCCGCCATCTTGACTCCGCCCCTTGTTTGTAAGATTAACAAGAAATCTCCACTACAAAAATGTATGCTATTTGAAGAATAATAATAAAATACATAGATAAAGGTGAAATTATTCATAATTCTACCATCAATATTTCTTTTAATAACTTCCCTATGTTAATTTAGCTTTTATCTCTTTTTATATAAAAAGAATTGTATAGTAATATACTATAAATAGATTTACATGCTAATAAATTGCATATGATCAATATGAATAGTTGTACAGTGTTCTGAAGTGTTATAGGACTAAGTCATGTTTTATTTAACCGTAACTCATGTTAGGCATTTGTTGCACACATCTTTAATTACTGCAACTCTTCTTTTCTCTTTCTCATCTCCTCTCTTTCCGTCCCCGTCTTCACTTTCATTTCCTTCTCTTTATCTTTCATTTTTTTTCTCTCACTTGCCCCATTTCAGTGCAAATTTACCTGTTAACTTGGTTTAAAAAAGAAAAACTTATTGCTTAGTATTCCATTAATTTGTATATGGTTTAACCTTTTCCCACTGGTGGCAATTTAGTTTGTTTCCAGTCTTTTTATTTATTTATTTATTTATTTTTGTGGTACTGGGGGTTGAACCCAGGGCCTTGCGCTTGCATACTTTGCAAGTGCTGGACCACTGAGCTGCGCCCCTACCCCCTTTTTTTTTTTTTTTTTTTTTACTTTTTTGAGACAGGGTCTTGCTAAGTTACGCGATCCTCCTGCCTCCGCCTCCCAAGCCGCTGAAATTACCGGTGTGCGCCACTGCACCCGGCGGTCCAGTTTTTTTATTATAACAAAAATAACACTCTAATGAAAATCTTTGTACTATACCTGCCTCTTCTCTAGAAGAGAAAATGCTTAATACAAGTGGATAAGTGTTTAAGATATCTTGAGATATAAGCAAATTTCCTTTTAAAAAGTATATGTATGTGACAAAATGATAAATGCATGCTTTAGAAAATTGATTAACACAGAAGTGTGTAAAATAAAAAGTGAGAACTCCTATTCCTAAAGTGATCACCTCAGCCAAATTGGAATGCATTTGAGAGTAAAACTAATTAATAATCATTAATTATTTCAGGGACACAGGTGAACCAGAATTGTCCCCAGAACAAATACTATGATCACCTCACCTACTCTCTTTGCTATTCCTTGCTCACTTCTCAGAATTAATAATTTTTGTTTTTTAGGGGTATAAACTTCTGAGTCTTTTCTTAACATACATAAACTATGTATACTTTTAGAGAAACAGAATGCAATGGAGACTTGTGTAAATTTTATTTTTTCTTCAACATTATATGACAAATATACTTCTACATCAATTTTAGAGCTAGTTCTTTATTCATTTCATATTATTCCATAGTAATACCATACCATAGTTATGCAACCATTTTCTCATTATTATCTATTTAGATTATCTGTCTCTTTCAGTTTCAAATCACACTAAAGTAAAAATCTTTGACTATTGACTGATAACCTCAAGGAGATATCTCAGAATACACATGAAGGAGTGGGTCAAAGGACACATTAATTTTAAATGTTATTGTTATCATTATTGTTGGGTGCTGCTGAGTTGAGTCAGACTCGTAGCAACCTTATATACAGCAGATCGAAACATGCCCCGATTCTGGGCCAGGCACACAATCTTATTCATGTTTAAGCCCATTGTTGCAGACACTGTGTCAATCTATCTGGTGGAGGGTTTTCCTTTTTTGTGTTGACCTGCCACTCTCCCAAACATGATGTCTTTCTCCAGGTAGTGATCTCTCCTGACTATATGTCCGAAATATATAAGATGCAGTCTGGCTATCCTTGCTTCCAAGGTGCACTCTGGTTGTACTTCTTCTGCGACAGATCTGTTGGTTCTTTTCACAGTCCATGGTATATTCAGTAGACGTCTCTAGCACCATAATTCAAAAGCACCAACTCTTTTCCTGTCTCCTTTATTCAATGTCCAGCTTTCACAACCATATGATGTGACTGAAAATACCATGGCATGAGTCAGGCACACCTTCGTCTTCAAGGTGTCATCTTTACTTTTCAATACTCTAAAGAGATTTTTTGCCACAGCTTTCCCCAAAGCAATGCATCCTTTGATTTCTTCACTGCTGCTTCCATGGGTGTTGATTACAGAGGTATTAATAATTTGGTATTTTAAAATATGTATTTTCACACATTTATAAACACAAGATTTCTTTATTTCCCCAAGAACATGAAATACTTTAAATTTATTGGAAATATGAAAGATTAATCTCTATTTATATTGCATTGACTAATTATAAGTCTGATGTTTTCTATATCTCTTTTGGCTATTCACTTGTAAAGGCATTCCTGAAAATTGAACGTTTTTCTCATATAACTTTATTTCTATTGGATGGTGTTGCACTTACCATTACTGTATAGCAAATTATGATAAAATGTAGTATCTTAAAATAATAATTCTATTGTGTTAGTGCTTTCTATGAATCAGAAAATATGGAAAGGCACAACATGTCTCTGTTGTATGTCTGGGACTTCAGGTGGGGGCACCAGTAGCCTGGAAGTGATATGATATCTGTGGGCTGTATCCATGTCAAGTTTCATAGGTGGATGTACAACCTATATAGTTGCACAGGGCTCTGCATTGAGAAGTGTCTCAAGTTTTGTTTAATGCTTTGCTGTGATAATCTTAAAATTCTTAATATTTTTTATTGGAAATTTTTAATGTACAACTTATTGGGTGTTATTATAACATGGGTTTCATTGTGACATTTCTATATTTGCATTTCATTGTACATTGCTCACATAACTTCCCCTTACCCTCTCATGACCCTCCTCCCTATCCCACCAATGATCTCCTTTCTACTTGCATGTCTTAATTTTTTTTAAAAAAAAATAGATCTCTGAAAATCATGAAGCTAGTCCTGGTGGTATCACTTTATGGTTAATCAGAACAATGATTTCCAAAAATTCCCACATCTTAATCCCTAGAACCTGTGAATATGTTACTTACATACAAAGGGGACCTTGCATATGTGATTAAGATTTTGAAGTAGGAAGATTATTTTGAATTATCAAGCTGGGCCAATATGATCATATGGGTCCTCATAAATAAAAAAGGGAGGTAGGAGAAAGACTCAATTAGCCATTATTTGCTTTGAAGAGGGAGGAAATGTTATAAACCCAGGAATGGAAATAGCCTCTAGAAAATAGAAAGGGAAGAAGAAAAGGTTCTTCCTCAGATCCTCCCAAATGAGAACAATCTTGCTATGCTTTCACTTTAGTCCAATGGATTCCTGACTATCAGACTTCAAGATAATAAATACATGTTGCTTCCAGTCAGTAAATTTGTGGAAGTGTATTATAGCACTGTAGGAAATCAACTCAAATCAATTCAGGATGCTATAACAAAGCACCACAGACTGAGTGGCTTATAAACAACAGAAACTTATTTCTCACTGTTCTGGCTGAGTCTGAGATCTGGGTGCTAGCATGTTGAATTCTTGGCCCTCTCCCTGGCTGCAGACCACTGACCTCTTATGTATCCTGACAAGGAGGAAGAAGACTAGCTAGATCTCTGTTCTATAAGAACACTAATCTTATTTATGAGAACTCTACCCTCATGAACTAATTACCTCCAAAAGGCCCCATCTCCAAAAACCATCCCTTTTGTATTAGGGTTTTACCATATAAATTGTGAGGGAACACAATCTGTCCACTTCAGGAACTAATATATACTTGTATTCACACACAGAGTTAATACTAATACATATAGTACTCACTTACTCACTTCTAGCACCTGGATAGAAAGATTCAAAAGTCCAGGGCTGCTGGCCAGATCACCATGTAGCTTGGTTTCTTTGTAACACCAGAGAATCCTCAAAACATGTAGACTACTAACACAGAGTTCCAGGGTTCCAAGTGTGAGCACTCTGGTGAAGGTATATTGCTTTATACTTTGCAGCCTTGGAAGTCACACAGCATTCCTCTGCCACACTATATTGGTTGAAGCAGTCACAGGATGCACAGAGGCAGGGAAGGTTACAGGGATCCGATCTCTGTGGGAGGAGAAGGAAAGAATTTTACATGAAGAATTCAAACCAAGTATTTTAAAATTACTGTAGATGGTTTGTCTTTTTTCTTAGTGCTTTTTACTTGTTGCTTTTTATGTCTATGAACCATTTGTATATTATGATTATTGCAAATAGTTTTGACCAGATGCTATCTTCATATCTATTTTTAAATTAGAATGTTTATAATTTTAAAAAATAGGTAAAAATTAACAACTGAATTTTCAGAGATTGTGTGAGACCAGATTTAATTCTCTCATGGATCACAACTCACTTGGGGAGTTAAGCAGGCAGAATATAGTAAGATTCCAAGTTAACAATTTTAACAAGCTTAAGAGAAGAGACTTAAATATTGTGGGTATGATATTTACATTAGCTTCAACATCTTATTGTCTCCGTTGTATTTTTTGTTGTTGTTGCAGGGACAAGTACGGTCTTTAAATTTCTGTAGCTAATGCTGGAATTATGTCTAAATTTGGAATGTTTATTGATAATAGAAACTATTTTTGATAGGATCTGAGTATAGTAATTAATAAGCATTTTTTTAGGTTCCAATAAACTATTTTATTTTAACTTTTTATAACTTGTCAAAGAAAAACCTTATTTTAAAGTACGTATTCATCTGTCTGTATTTAAGCTTGTGTCTTCAAGTATAGTTTCATTTATATTTTGTGAGTAAATCTATACGTTAATACATGTGCTGTTTTGCATGATAAAATATAAACAAGTTTAATCATCTTACAGAAAAGCTTTGAAAGACATTAATTAATAAATATGGATCAATGTTCAAAACCTAATGTTCTTTTAAGAAAGATCACCTATTTAGTACTCATGTATTTAATACATATATGCTTCAATATATTTGATTGGGACATTAATAAAACCTTATTGCTTATATTAGCATCCACTTGTATAAAACAATTAACAGGCAAGAAGAACCAGACACAATACATTAATCACTGATACAAAAAGCAGAACAATTTAAAGATTTGTTAAAGATAATTACTTTTGATAAAAATAGGAAAATCAAATGTAACATTATTCTCTTAATTAGTCTACATACATAAAAGTGTAAGAGGGTGATGTTCAAAGACCATAAAGAGGGAGAGGAGGAAGGGCTCTGTCATAACCAATTCATGAGCCAAAATGATTATGCTTTGTGTGTTAGCAAAACACTTGGATCTTCATTATAATGATCGATAGGGTGTTTAAGCAACTGGTCATGTCTAAAAAGTGTTTGTTTATTTTCAAAGAGTGCTTATATTACCATTTTAGAATTTTTTTTTTTTAAGATTGCTTGTTGTTTGATCACAGAAAAAGAAGACAAACAGTACAGTGGTCATAAAGTTATCTAGAGTCCAGCAGATTTAAGTTTGGCCTTACAATCTATCATATAAACTTTTGTTTTCTAAAGAGGAGTTTAAATACATCCCTCTCTGGGGTTTTTGTTGTTGTTTTTTGTTTTTGTACTAATATGGCTTTGAGCCCAGGATCTCACATGGGCTTTTGCAAGCCTTCTACCACTGAGCTGCAAACCCAGCCCTATTTTTGCTTTTTATTTTGAGACAGGGTCTCCTTAAGTTATGCAGGCTGTCTCTGTCCTCAAACTTGTGATGGCCCTGCTTCTGCCTGTCAAGATGCTGGAATTATAGGCTGTGCCACTGGGCCTAGAACTCAGTTGTGTTTTTATAATAATAAAATCAAGGGCCGCGTAATGCAGCTCCTGGCAATTATACTTAAAATGATTCATTTTTATACAACCTTCTCTAATTGGTTGATTGTCAATTTCTGGAGGCAGAATAATCCCTATGGAAAAAAGTATATCAGAAAAAGCAATTCTTTCCTAACCTAACTCACAATTTGAAGAAACCCTTACAAAAAGTGTCTTTGTTAAATCCAAGCATTCAGTATAAGTATGCCAAAAAGAAACCAGTGAGAGTGACCGTGATAATAGTTTAACAGTTAAGTGACTTCACTTCAGGAAATAAATTCTGATGGCAGTTAGAGGGTGAAATCGTAGCACCTTCCTTCCTCAAAAAAATCTGATTTGAATGATAATTGAGTCAGTTAGATTTCATTTTCATTACAGTCATTTTTCTTCCACACAATGTGCTCAGATATCCCACTTTTTCCTCAGAGGGTGGACAGATGTCCAGAACTGTTGGATGGCAGTTTGCGTTAGGATTACAAGAATTAGAAAAACACTACCACCACTACCAAAAATAACAGGTAAAACAAAACAGGACACCCAATAAGGTTGAATTCTAGATATACAACGGATAATTTTTAGTGTAATTATATCCCACAAATATTGCACAGGACATCTATAGACAAAGTATTTATTATTTATCTGAAATCCTAATTTAACTAGGAGTCTTGTATTTTATCTAGCTATCAATATAGGTGATGCGTCAGAGGAGACAGAGGTCCACAGCACGTGGGCTAAATATGGAGTCCTTAATTTCTTGGCTCTTTTGAAGAGAAGATATTTCTCTCCTGTCTATGTCCTGGACTCTCCACATTTGACTCTTTCCATTCCCTATGTATTTTGCCATCTTGCCCTCTTTATGAGAATGAATAGATAGAATACACAAAAAACATGTAAGTTAACATTTCAAGTGGAAGTCCCATTAATCTGAATCAACTTATGAAATATGTATTATATCACATGACACAGTGCTGTTTTTTTCTGCCATGAAATAGAATCAAGTGTTATCCTCCATTTCTCCAATGGAATATATTTAGAGACCCAGATAGTTTCCTTTCTATTTTATTGTCAAATTCACCTCAATGGTTAACAAGCAAGTGGGATCCTCACACTGATCCAATAATATCTCTCCAGTTACCTTTTGTCACCATGAGATGTTTTTATTTATGGCCATACCCTCATCTGCCCTTTAGCCAACATTCAATCCATTTTATGTACATTTATGTCCATTCTGTTTTCCTCCTTTTTCAGACCTCAATCTTTCTACCAAGACCTTGATCTTTGATGTGGAACTTTGTCAAATGCTGTCTGAAATGTAAGAGCACACTCTTGATGCATGGGGACAAAGCTGGAGTCTTCATCCCAAAACAGCAAGGCTTGGAATGAATAAACATTGGCATTTCACGGAGGGGCTCTGTAGACACAAGCTACTCCAGGTATGAAATGTTGATTAGATATTTCTAGAGGTGCTGTATGGAAGGGCATCATTTGCCCTTTGTCTAGTGATTTCATAGATTACAAGAGTATTTTTTCAAACCATTTGTCAGTGGACCGAGGAAGAAGACAGTGGCAGGCAGAGTGCTTTTGACTATGCATTGGCCCAGACTGGACTAAAAGGATGAAGAGTTTTTCTCTTTTTTATTCAGAAAAACACTAGTTGTCATGAAGGTCTTAGGAGTGGATAAATTTGATTACTTTCTCCTTGTTGTTGTTGTTGTTGTTAGGTGCCGTTGAGTTGTGTCCAACTCATAGCGACCCTCACAGGGTTTTCAATGGCAGATTGTTTTCAGGATTGCCTTGGGAGTGGGTTGCCACGTCCTTCTTCTGTTTTTGTAGTGCTGGGAATCGAACTCGGGACCTCAGAGACTGCACAGCGGCGCTCTGCCAACTGAGCTAAATCCCAGCCCACTTTCTCCTTGGTGGACTCTAAATAAATATTCAGTCTTTTAAAAGAAATATTGATTATCCTTTTTAAGACTGAATTTAGGGTTTATTAGCAAACTTATGCATCTTATTCCAATTTGTTGTAGGACAAATGTAATTCTTTAGAACAAAGTGCAACTTATATATGATATGTGATCAAAAGATACAGTAAATGTTTAAATTTTAAAAAATTACAGTAAAAGACACATTGCCACTAATCACTCTATAAAACTTTTCAAGCTCAGTTAAAATATTAGGCTGTCTCATTTTTCCCTGGTCTTCACTTTAGGAATAGAGTGTTAGAGAATGCTGTGTACAGTCACCTGCCTACCTTGGCTGACAAGGAAGCCTGTGGGAAACTGCTATAATCTCCATCTCTCTCCTTTCCCTTGTCCACCAAATCTCACCTTCCTGAATCAGGGATCAGAGTAATGAGGAATATTCAAACTCTATTTCTTTAAGGCTCAATAAATCCAAATATTCAACTTTCTTATAATATTTTCTGAATTTTATCTGCAACCCTTGACATTTGTGGTTTTAAAAAGCACCCACTTAAAATGACAGAATAAGGAATAAATATATTTAAGTTAACACAGAATTCTAATCATTTTATACTCAACAGAACACCAACTTAGAAAGTACTCAAAGAAAACATTAACTTGAAAAAATTTCAAACTGTATATATTGGGCTGTAAGAATTTATTATAAGAATGAAGTAAGTTAATACATGAGGAATGCTTAAAACATGCAAAATACTATCCAAACGTTGTTGTTAGGCACTGTCGAGTCGGTATCCGACTCATAGTGACCCTCATAGTGTTTTCAAGGGCTGTTTTGGGATTGCCTTGGGAGTGGATTGCCAGGAGCTTCTCCCATTTTTGAGGTGCTGGGAATTGAACTGGGGACCTCAGAGACTGCAGAGCAGCGCTCTACCAACTGAGCTAAATCCCAGCCTATCTAAACATTAGGTATATTATTTCTATTAAGTCTGCAACAATGGGCTTAAACCTAAATAAGATCTTTTGCCTGGCGCAGAATCGGCAAGTGTTTCGATCTGCTGTACATAGGGTCGCTATGAGTTGGACTCGACTCGACAGCACCTAACAACAACAATGAGGATCACACCTGTTTTTTTAGTTGTTACAAGTTCATCAGCTGCTCCTCTTCTTGTCTTTCAGTCTTAATACATTGTTCCACTAGCTACCCAACTTGCTGAAGTCCAAAATCTTGGAGGCTTCCTTGATGATTTTCTCATGTTCCCAATATCAGCAGTTCTCCTATTGCCCCTCTATGTGTCATTCTTCATAGAGCAGTTAAAGTGACATTTTAAAATATGAATCAAGTTGTGTTGCCTGATTAAAACTTTCCAATAATTATTTTATGGTAATCTTAATCAAATGCAAATGTCTTGCTGCAGCCCACAGGATTCAATGTGACCTGGTCCCTGTCCACATCTCTGGTCTTAGCTCTCATGGTTCTGTCTGTGCTGATACTCACCAGTCACAGTAATTGTCTTCCTTTTCTCTAATTAAGCACTTCAAACTCATTTCTGCTTTGAAGCTTTTGCAGATCTATATTCTCCAGTTGAAACTCTCATTTCCCTTCTGGCTTGTGCCTTGTCTTCATTCGGATTTCAGTTAAATGGAGCCTTCTTTGCCTCCAATTTATTATTTGCTGTAGCCCCTATTTCATTCTCTATGGTATTCTTGCATTATTTTCCTTGTAATATTCCTTAATGTGTGAATAATTACTATGTGAATGACTTCCTTGCATAGGTATTTATTTGTTCATATGGTTGTTTATATTTCTTTGTCGGTTTCTGGAAGAAGAGAACTTTGAGAGCAGGGACACTGTCTGTCTCAATCATGGAACAAAATCTGGTACATGGCAGATGTTCAGCAAATAGTTCCTGAACAAAAACATTTCCTTCTTCTCTTCTTTCCTTCCTCTCCTTCTCTCATTCTGGGTCTTTCTCTTTCACTCCTTGTTTTACACAAAAAGAATATGTACAATATATTTACATATGGAAAAGCCTTTGTACTTTAATGTTTTAGAAATATTTACACATCTGTATATTTAGATCTAACTCATACTTTTTTTTTTTTTTTCCAGTACTGGAGATTGAGCCCAGGGCCTCGCGCTTTCATGCTCTGCAAGTGCTGTATCACTGAGCTGCACCCCCAGCCCAATTTTTTTTACTTTTTTTAACCTTTTTTTTTTTTTTTTGAGACAGGGTCTCACTAAATTATGCAGACTGCCTCTGGTCTCTAACTTGCGATCCTCCTGCCTCCACCTCCCAAGCCACTGGGATTACAGGCATGTGCCACCGAGCTGGGCTCTAATTTATACTTTTTAAACAACTGCAAGTTGTATTTGATGGATGAACCATAATTTATTTATGCCATAGTGAGTGATATTGAGATATCTTAAGTTTTTCTTTAATAAACAATCAGTGCCTTAATGAATTTCTCTGCATATTCTTTTTTTGCTCATGTATACATTCATTTCTCTAAAACAGGTTCTCACAAACGGAATAACTTTGTCATTAAAATGACTCTCCTAAAAGTCTTAAGTAAAAATGTAAAAACACCCATTTCCCCACCTTTATGAAAACTAGATATTAATATCTTTTAAAAATTTCATTTTTTGGCAAAACATAAAATCTTACCTTTTTCTATTTTTTGTGTTACTGAGAGGCTGAAACCCAGGCCTCGCCTAAGCTTTGCAAGTACTCTGCCACTGAACTACACCGCCAGCCCATTTTTAAAATCTTTAAAATTGAGACAGGGTCTAAGTTACACAGGCTGCCTCTGGCCTAGATCCTGTGATCCTCCTGCCACTACCTCTTGAGTCACTGAGATTAAAAGTTTAAGCCACAGCTCCTGGCTGCATGAAATTTTACTTTTAAGTTGTCTTAACTTGGTTATTAGTGAGGATAGTAATATTTTTGTGTGTTTATTAACTAATTATATTTCTTTTTTGAGTTGCTTTCTCAATATTATTATATTCATTTTTTCCATTGTACTGTTTTTCTTTTCATTTTCTGAATATTTTGACCCTTATATGTGCTGGAAATATTTTTCCAAGTCTGTGTCTTAATTTTTACCTTTATTGAAAATATCTTTTGAAAGTCACACCTGGAATCCCAGGTACTTGGAAAGCTGAGGCAGAAGGATTGCAGGTTTGAGACCAAAGGTAGCCTGCACACTTTAGCAAGACTCTGTCTTTAAAAATTAAATTAAATGAAAATTAAAAAGGGGATGAGGGTGCCTTTCAGTGGTGAAGCCTTTGACGAGCATATGTGAGGACCTGGGATCAATCCTCACTAATGCAAAAATAAATAAATAAATAAAAATAAAAATTTAGCCAAATTTTCAAATGTTCCCTGTATGGATTTCAAACTCATAACTGATTAAGAAAGTCTTTTTCACTTCCAGATTCTTAAAATATTTCCAATGTTTTCCTAATGTGTCATATTTAATTTTTAAAAACATTTTCTACCTCTCTGAAATACATTTTTAAAAATGCTGTATGCATATGGTGTATAGTTGGGCTTGATCTTTATATTTTCCAGATAGGTAGCCAATTAACTGATTCTGTTCCATCGATAGGTGTATATATTTTTTCAATAAATATACACTAAGAATTAACTTACCTTTATTTTTATGTTATGATAATGAAATGTTGACATGTAATATATCCATATTTGATTATTAATCTTATTACATGAAGAACTAAAGTACAAAAAGAGGACACTAAATGTCCTGTTCAAGTTAAAATTCAAAAATGAACAAAGTTAAAAGAATTGGGTTGGAAATTGTTGAAAGAGAAAATTTTGTCCTTATGAGTCCAAGTCTATGAAGAATTAGAAAGAGGGAACATATAAAAGCATGACTATACTATTAATTTAAACATAGAGACTCTTGCGGGACGCTGTAGCACATGCATGGGGTCTCAGTGACATGGACATGGAGGGAGGAGGATGGTCGGTTCCAGGCCAGAGGCAGCCTTTGTTACTTAGGGAGATTCTGACTCAAAATAAAAAATGAAAAATGGGCTGGGGGTGCAGCCCATTGGTACAGCACTTGCAAAGTATGTGAGAGGCCCAGGGTTTAACATCAAGTGCCACAATAAATAGGTTATTTAACTGTTGTTGTTGTTAGGTGCCATTGAGTCAGGTCCAATTCATAGTGACTCTATGTACAACAGAACAAAAGACTCCCTGATTCTCTGCCAGGCTAAATAAAATAAAACAAAAGCAGGGAATCTTGATTTTTCTTTTTTATCTTAAAAAAAATCACGTTGTATGAGAATCCCACAGGAAAAAAAATTGCAGAAAAGTAAAAATGAAAGAACAATACATTGGGCCCCATAGCACATGTCTGTAATCCCAGCAACTCTGGAGACAGAGTCAGGATTAGAAGTTCAAGGCCAAAGGCAGCCTGTGTAAATTAGAGAAGCTCTGTCTCAAAATAAAGAGTTCAAAAATGGGATATGGGTGCTCCCCAGTGGTAGAGCACTTACAATTTATATATGAGGACTTGGGTTCAACACTTAAGTACAAAAAAAATTCTGAAAAAAATATTTATGAGCCACTACTTATACAAAATAAATTAATTTCTCACCAAAAAAATCAAACCAAAGAACATTAAGTGAAAACAGTGGTATATTGCATAATGAAGTGAAGCATCCTCTAACACAAATTTGGAGTTATGTGCTTTTATGCAATTAGTGAAGTCACAGTAAAAACCAGTATAAAGGAAGATATGTAAATAGAAGGTGAACTAGACAAAAGTGTCAACAACAAAAGTAAATAGCAATGCTATTATGAGGTGTCATGGAGTCAGGTCCAGCTCATAGAGACCCGAAGTACAACAGAACCAAACACTACCTGACACTATGCCATGCCTAGCACTGCTGTCAGTGCCTCTCTGCTATTCATAAAGTTTTCTGTGGCTGATTGTTTTAGGAGTAGACTGCTGGGTCCTTCTCTCAAGCCTACAGCACCTGGTATTCCCAGGCAATCTCCCATCCAAGGACTAACCAGGCCCGATCCTAGTTAGATTCTGTGATCACACAAGATCAGATGGGATCAGACAGCAGGGTGGTATGGTTGTAGACAAATAATGATGAGGTGGATTTAAATAACAATAACTATATATATGTATACATACATACACACACATAGGCTGGGGTTTAGCTCCTTTGGTACAGTGCTGCTCTGCCTTTTCTAAGGATCCAGGTTCCATCTCCAGCACCACAAAAATGGGAGAAGGATGTGGCAATCTACTCCCCAAAACAATCCCAAAACAATTAACCATTGAAAACTTTATGAGGGTCTCTATGAATCAGACTTCACTTGATGGCACCTAACAACAACTACACATATATGCACAGATACGTAGTTTTGCACCAATGAGAAGAGTAAGTATAGTATATTTAAATTTCAGTGGGTCATTCTCAGAGATTGTTGAATAAATCCATGGATAATTTACAAGAAAGTTTCTTGAAAATTATAGTCTAAAAAATGAGAGAAACTGCATTGTATGATCATTAGATAATAAAATTATAAATAAACTGCAGAAATATGTCCCCTTGCTCCCATAATCTATTTATTGACCTATTTTAGAAGAATCTATATAACCTTTGTGTATAAAAAGAAAAACAAAATTGAGATGGCATACAATTTTGAAATGGACGACAAAGTTTATTAGTGCATAGCAGCACTTGTGAGTTAAAACCAAAGCAAAGCTCAGAAAATACAACTTGTAGCCATAGTTTATTTATTAGAAAATAAAGTATAAAATATCTTATACATTTTATATAAGAAAAATGAGTAATAATAATAATAAATGTAATATTTCTTGAGGGCTTACTATATGCTGGCTGTATTTCTAAGTCCATTATGTAGAAACTTACTGAGACTTAGAAACAACTCTATGAGGTAAGCAATTATTATCTCTATCTTACAAATAAGAATCTGAAGAACAGGAAGCTTATATAAGTTCATTAAATTTACACTGTTAGCAAATTGGTAAAGTTGGAGTTGATTCAAACCTATGATTGATAAGATACAGAAAGAATAGACTACATAATTAAATTCCAAAGATTGTTCTTTGAAAGAAACATCTAAAGCAACCAAATCCATAGCAAGTCTGATTGAGTAGAAAAATAATGAAAATGAAACAATAAACATTAGTAATAGACAAGGGTAAAATTATAGATATAGGGTAGTTTTAAATATTTATTGGAATACTATACCAAACTTTACAGCAATAGATTTTATAATTTAAATGAAATGGATCATATAAAATATGAATGGTTGAATAAAATATAAAATTAAAAATTGAATCCAAAAGGAAGATTTTTAAAAGTCTTCATAGGACAATATTGATAGGAGAAATGTAAATATATTTAAGGATTCACTTCTGAAAGTGGGTTGTCTAGGTTTTGGGATAAGAATGCTCATTTATTGAGTATATTGACTGATTCCTTCTCCAGAGGAAGGAAGCCCCTCTGCAGAACAGCATGCCTCTATTAGCAAAGGTCAAGCAGATTTTTCCTCAATGTTCTTGCCCACTACTGAACCTCACCCCTACTTTTATGACTGCTCTGTGAAATCCAATGACTCTTACCTTTATTTTTTATTTTTTATATTTTTATTTTTTTTTTTTTTGTGGCATGAACTGGCCTTTCAGTCTGGTGAATTCTTTGTCTTCCTTCTCAAAAAAAGTTTTAAAATGCACCCACATATATGATCATAATACATAGGACTGCAAAAACAACTAATTATATTGAATGTCTCCCAGCCACAGACTCCTTGGCAATGGATCTCAAGTTAAATATCCCTGTCAGGTCTTGTCATCACACTATTAAATTCTTCATGGTCATATAGCACATTCTTTGACTTAATAGCATTTATACAATTTTGATCTCTTTCTCCTTCTTGAAACATATTTATTTACTTGGTCTTCAGGATGCAGTTTCATGTGTAATTTTCTCCTCCATCAGGGACCTTTCTTTGTCTCCTTCGCTCATTCCTTCTCATCTACTTGATCTCTAATTACTGGAGTGTCCTAGGGCTGTTTTAGATCACTTCCTTTCTCTGTTTGTGGACATTCTGTAGGAAATTTCATCTGGTCTCACATAATGATGACTTCCACATTTGTATCTTCCAGCCACATATCTCCGTTAATCTGTACATTCATATATCCAACTGAATACTCAGCACCTTGATTTGGTTTCTCATACTGGACCAGCCATTAACAAACTACTTATGTTCCTTTTGCTCTCAATCTGCTTCCCTCATAGCTGAACTCCTCCCCATCATGGGAAATTCCATGCTTCTAGCTGCTCAGTACAAATCTTATGGGCATCCTCTATTTCTTCTATCAAAAAGTGCTTCCATTCTACATAATTATTATCTTAAGATAATATTATTTTACTATAATATTTAAAATGAATATATTACTTTATTATTATGGATTTTACTAAATTAAATTAATATAGATTCTATACTTATGTTTTTGTCACCATCTCCACTCTTAAGAAATAATGAGGTCAATAAATGCTTTATAGAGAAATTGACTTTTGACCTAGATCCTGTAGAGAAAAGTAAAATTAGGGATAAAGTGATTTCAGAAGTTAAAAGTTTCAATACTGATATTTAGAAATTATGAATAGCCTACAGTAATGATTCATACAATATAGTTTAGGAACTCAGATCTTCTGAGATAAGCTAAACTCTCTTATGAAGCCAGGATGGTTTTTGGTTTTGTTAGTGTGTCATTCTCTCTTGAGTTTTTCAGAGACCATATGATATACATTACTGATCTTAACACTAATAGAATATATACTGTATACTCTTGTGTTTGAGGAGGTTTACAGTTTTAATTTTTAATATGGTAACCATCAACTGTGGGTGATCCACACAAACAAAAATTCTTTTGGTTGTTTAATAATGGTTCGAAGTGTACAGCAGCCTTGATGCCAAAAAGTTTGAAAAAGAAAAACTGGTTTAGGATGATGCTTAGTGCTAGTGAATATTCTAGTATGATTAAATATAGAATGTGTGTACGTTTAACATTATAAGGCATTGTTGTTGTTGTTAGGTGCCATCCAGTCTGTGTCTGACTCATAGTGACCCTACATACAACAGGCAAAACACTATTTTACTTCTCTGCTGTTCATAAGGTTTTCAATGGCTGATTGTCTTTTGGGAGTGAGTTGCCAGGTCCTTCTCTCTTATAAAGCATATTTAACCTAAAAAGGTTAATCATAGTTACTGCCTGGAATAAATACCAGAATAAAGAATGTGGAATTTATTCTGTGCCTCTGTGCTTTAGAACATGGGATTGCATTGCATCTGGGCAAAAGACAAGGAAGTACATTGACTATCACCACTACCTGAGGAAATTTTTAAAAGGTGAAAGCTTATAGATGGTGTGGAGAGCTTCCTGAAGAAAAGAAATGCAAGTTCCTCCTGTGATTCTGATTTGGTTCCTTTGTACTTTCTCACTCGTGACCAACACAACCACGTGCACAGACACACAGGCTTACACACTCTGGTGCACACACACATATGTTGAGTATCACTACCTGAGACATTAGAAAACCATTATTGTTTTATAAAGACCACTGTATGTGTGTGGAAAAAAGTGCAACAAAATGAGAAATGTTTAAGAAGAGGGAATAAGAAGAATTTGAAACATATTCTCAAATGTGTTTCAGAAGAGCTAAGTTGGACGTTACAATAAGTCAAAAACAGTGCCTGAAGTTTTTTACCCAGTTGAGAAGGTAGATATTAATATTATCCATTATGGACTGAATATGTCCCCCTCCCCAAATTTATATATTGAAACCCAATCTCCAACTGTATTTAAAAATAATTTTTTTTGTGGAGGTAATTAAGGTTAAATGATGCCACAAGAATGGGGTCCAGATACAAAAGAATTACTGTCCTTCCGAGACAAGAAACTTTTCTTTCTATGTCATTGTGTAGACACAGTGAGAATGTGGCAGTCTGCAAGCCAGGAAGAGCGTTCTCACCAGAAACTAAATAAAGTGGAATTTATCTTTTGTGTTTAACCTCTAGAAATGTGAGAATATATATTTCTGCTGTGCAAGCTTCCCAGTCTATGCTTTTTAAAAATGGCAGCCTGAGTCAAGACAATACCACGTAAGATACAAGAACTTGTGTGCAAAGAAGGAATAGCAAAGACAGACTTAAGAAACAAAGTAATGAATTAGAAAATATTCCTCTCTGTCTTAGAGTAGCAAAGTTGCTTGAATTTCTCAACGTTCTTTGGTGTTAGGCTTTTGCTTTCTTTTAAAGTGTTATATAAAAGGTGGAACATGGTAAAAAATTCATTGTTGTTGTTCTTTAACCCTTCATGTTCAATTTCCTTCTCAGATTAACAATAACTGAATGGGACTGAGAAGTCTTAATGTAAAAAAGGTCAAGAAAATTAGTGGTGGCGTACGACTGGGGCTTAATACATTTTATGGGATGATGACAGGATTCTTGACAGAATTTGAATGGTCTTGCAAATCAGGAAGTCCTTATTTTACTGCAGGGAAAGCTAACCCACAGAGCTACAAAGGGATTTATCCATGAATTTATTACAAATCATATTGTGGATGGCACTTAAACCCAAATGTCTTCACTCAGAAAACTTTCTACTTGGAGTTTGCGACACTTTTGTTGGGTGAATAATGACTTCCAAGTCATAGTTTAGATGATCGTTATTGGGGGTACATGCTTGCAAGGTAAGTATTTATATTCTTTATATATATATATGTATTTCTATATTTATATACCTGACTAGTATTTACATATGCATGTGAGTATGTGTGTATGTGTGACTGAGTGTGTATATGAGTATGAGTGTGTAAGCGCCTGTACGTGAGTGTGTGAATGTGAATGGGTGAGGATATGTGTGTGTATGACTCTGTGTGTGTGTGTGTGTGTGTGTGTGTGTGTGTGTGTGTGAATGTATTCATTTGAAATATTAGTTGTCTTGACCCAGGAAGGAAGAATAACAACAACAGAAGATAAATAATCCAACCAATGTGCTTTGAATTTCACCCTTTCCCAGTAAAGTCATGCATTTAATCACCGCTCCAAATATTTTCACTCTACAGGTAAATGTTATCAGTGTCTACTGGGTATAATAATTAAAAAATTACTGTGAATCAAAACAATATATATTTTGCCACATTTGGTAATTCTTCCTTGCTTTTAAAGCTTTACTTCTTCAAAATTAATACATAAAAGACATGACTCTAGGGTAAGGGTAGTACAAGGATGTCCCTCTTTTGACTTGGAAAGTCTTACTGATTCCTTCATTTTCTTCACTGTTGGGCCTGTGCTTGCCAATATAATCCCCTGTAGAGAGATTTAAAAAGAAAAATCCCAAATGTTTTGAAGAATGCTTTAGAATGCGACTTCTGCCAGAATCTAATTAGCTAGGAAACCTGGAGTTGGGAGATGTTCTTCATAACTGACTTTCTGCCCCCACCCCCCACCACTCTCAAAAGTACTCTTCAAATTCTCTTGTCTTCATAATTATCCCTGCTCCTTATTTTTGGCCTTTTCCATAATGGCTTAAAAATTCTTCTAAACAATAAGAGCAAATGTTATAAACAAACTCTTTCACAAGCTTTTTCTTCATCACACCCTCCTTCTCTTCCTACACTCTGAATAAAACAAAGACAATACCTCACAAAGCAGATTTTCATGAAGCAAATATAGAAATCATAAAACTACAAAAACTAAGACATGGGTTGATTTGCCACTACTTATCAATACACTGAGTTTTTCAAGATGACTTTTCTATAATATCTAAAGGAAGTTGATCCCATTAACAACAAGCCAGTCTGGCAGTATAAAGGCTGTTGACCATTCCGGCATTGATTCTGCCCACAAAAGTATGCAGCATGTTACAAGTGGAATTTGCCCTTTGGACTTTTGCTCCCCCTTCTCTCAAACCAAGAAGTATTGTTTGCACTGAGACCAACTTTTCCACCAGCTAAAAGTGTTTGTAGCTTATTACTAAATGATCTTAAAACAGTTACAGAAAATATGGAATTTCTTTTCTCATGAACACAGGAGAAAGAAGAAAAAGGCTTAAATTCTCCAATTTTTGAGAAAATAAATCTACAAATATCACATATATTTGATTTTACATCTAATACATTTTTATTTCAAAAGTATATTAAAATTGACAGAATTATGTGCAACTGAGAAAATGAAGTGATTCCTAACATTTGGATTTCTAATTATTTATAACTTTCCTAAAGTTTACTTATCTTTAAATTAAAGGGATAAATTTAAATAGTTTGCTAGTACTCATAGATTTTGGAAACAAGGCTGTTATGCACAGATAAAAGATGTCCAGTAGTTTGAAGACAGATCTGTGTTCTTTTCTTCTAAGAAACAAAGAACATTGATTGATTCATTATAAAATAAAGCATGCAATTAAAATAAAATATAATATAAAATGTACAAAGAAAATATAAAAGTTCAAAAGTAGATATAAACTGTCAGAGTATACTTATGCATACGGAGAATAGTATTAAAATTTTTAGTATACTGTCTATGATTATCATGTTTAAAAACCTGTCTTTACCATGTGACTATTTTAGCTGTTGAAGCTATTTTTATCCTTTTATAGTCAAGAAAATAAAAGAATAAAATACACAATTGTTCAGGTTCATGCCTGAGATAGGAAGAGAATCAAAATGCACCTTTGTGTCTCTTAAACCTCTGGGTTGCTGCTGAATACTTAGCTTCCTGTTGTACCATTGTGGGAATAACAACAACAAAAAATTCATGAAAAAAAATCATGAAGAAAATGACTATAATGTACAATGAATGAGAGTGAAGAATTAAAACTAGAAAGAGTTAAAATGCCAAATGTGATTTGTTGGCTTAATCATCTCAAATTTCAGATTAAGATCTAAGATTTATTTAAGTCTCTTTTGTTGAGGCATAAGGATGGAGTTCTTGTCAGAAATTTGTTCACTTTTCTTGGCTGTAGTAAAGTTATAAATGCCGTACAAATACTGCTTTTTTTTCATAGTCTGCCAAAAACATGGCAATAAAGAGTTAACTAAATATATCCACACTTCAAAAACACTTTAATTTGAATTTTAGAATAAGATTGTAGTTAATTCACTTTTAAACTTTCTTAATTGTGAGAAGTAAAAATGGAACATATATGAAAAACTGTATGGTTTGTTAGAGAAAGAAGAGAGAAAAAATACTGACTAAAAATTATTGATAATCATTTCCTAGTTTATTCAGAGACTGAGTGTGATGTAAAGCCATGAAGATTATTGCTAGTTTAATACTCTGCACTCTAGTTTATGTAATAAAGGGAGCATAAGAAGAGAAGTGACTGACCATATAATATTTTCTTGTTTAAATTTTCAGTTGAATTTAAATGACATGTTGCATTTGTTGAAACAAGAAACAAAATACTCATTGCAGTGCCAGTGCATTTATCTCAAGGAAATGTAATTCTTGGAATATGCACTACTTTTCAGAGAGTCAGAATTTGTTTAAAAGAAAAGAATTGATACATTTTCCAAAGTTTACATTCTCCCAAATTGCCAGCTTAAAATAAGTCACAAGTTGAATATTTTCTTTCCTTCTTTCCCTCCTCCGTCCCTTCCTTCCTTATTTCCTTCTTTCCTTCCTTCCTTCCTGGAGATTGAACCCAGGGCCTCACATATGTTAAGCAAGTACTCTACCCCTGAGCTTCATCTTTTTATTTTAAGACAAGGTCATCGGTGACAAAGATAGATACAAAAGGATATAGAAGGAAACAAATTCCATTTAATTTCTACCAGCTTCATTGTTTTATAATTTATATAAAAAAGTTCACCAAATTTATAATTCAGTGGGTTTTGAAGATGTGCATGGTAGCATAATTCATACCACAATCAGGATATAGAACATTTTTATTACACCGATGAGTTCACTTATGCTTCTTTGTGATTGATTCCTTCCTATACACAACCAATAGATCTGATTTCCACCTTTCCTTTTTGTTTGTTGTTGTTGGGTCTGACTCATAGGGACCCTACGTACAACAGAAGGAAACACTTCCCAGTAACATGCCATATCCAGCCCTATGTCAGTGCTTCTCTGCTATTCATAGAATTTTCAGTGGCAGATTGTTTTGGGAGTCGATTGCCAGGTCCTTATCCCTAACCTGCAGCACCTGGTATTTTGCAGGCAGTCTCCCATCCAAGGACTAACCAGGTTTCTGAGGTCAGGCCAGATTTCATGCTAGGGTGCTATGGCTGCAGTTTCCTTTTTAGAGTTTCATATGAATAAGATCAAAAAGTATGTAATCTTTTGCTTCTGGCTCCACAGCTTCAATTTTGACTAAGATTGCATGACAACTATAAATCAATTTGTTCAGGTCTTCTTTGTTTTCCTTTAGCAAAGTTTTGTAGTTTTCATTGTATAAATATTGTTGTTGTTGTTAGGTGCGTTGTCAGGCCCAACTCATAGTGACCCTATGTACAAAAGAACAAACACTCCTCAACACTGTGGCATGCCCAGCACTATATCAGGGCTTTTCCGCTATTCATAGGGTTTTCAATGGCTGATTGCTTCGGGATTGTTTCGGGAGTGGGCTGCCAGGTCCTTCTCCTGTTTTTGTGGTGCTGGGGATTCAACCTGGGGCCTCAGAGAGAAGAGAGCAGCACTCTACCAACTGAGTTAAACCCCAGCCCATATAAATATTAGGTTTCTAATTAAATTTATTCCTAAATATTTTGTCTAACAGCCTTAAAGAGATCCAATTTTATTTTGCTAGTATATAGGAATACCACTAATTGTATTGATTTCATATTATATGACCTTGCTAAATGCAGGTTAGTGAGCAAGGAATAAATAGGTAGGAAGATTTCAAGATTGGCTAATTCTTTGTGATGTGATATGATCATGTATCTAGATGTTTTCATAGCTTAGTTCTGACATCCTCATTGTATTGGACTTTTACATCAGATTTGTCATAGTGATAAAATGGCTACAAAGTCTCCACATCCCATACTCTGTCACACACAAAAATCCAAGGTCTAGATGAGAAAGTATTCTTTCTGATGATTTTTTAAAAGACATTTACCAAATACTATCTTCCCATAAGGCCAATTGATCAGAATTCTATTACATGTACATTCTAAAATAACCATGGTTAGGAAGACAAGATTCCTCATGATTGGCTCTCCTTAACCAAGAATCATCCACTGAGTCTAAGAAATACCCAACTACTCTTAACCATGTGATTGCCCTATAAATGCACATAAGCAGATTCTCTTCATAATAAGCAAAATGGGTGAATAGCTAATGGGTTATCAGAAAGAGAATTTTTCATGTTTCCTCTGGTAGCTTTAAGGCTTTTTTTGTGTGTGTGTGTGGTACTGGGGGTTGAACCCAGGGTCTCATGCTTGCATGCTTTGCAAGTGCTGGACCACTGAGGTGCATCCCCAGCTCTTTTTTTTTTTTTTTTTTTTTGAGACAGGGTCTCGCTAAGTTATGCAGACTGCCTCTGGTCTCGGACTTGTGATCCTCCTGCCTCCACCTCCCGAGCTTCTGGGATTACAGGTGTGTGCCACTGTGCCCAGCAAGGGTGCTTTTATTTACATGATAACAGAATGATAAAAATAATTTTTAAAAAATTAACTTACATACATCCCAATGTTATGGGACAGGGGATGTAGTATATTATCCACCCCAATCATGATATCTCTAAATCAATATTTAACAGACAAGTTAATGGAACTAAGGTTAAGTATAGGACTAGAGTAATTAAGTGATTTTAGAAAAATCCTATGCTCCTTTTTGATAAGCTATTCTATTTAAAGTTCCCTACTTTTAGAAACTTAGGTTTAATCTTATTTGAGTAAAACAATAGCAAAGGGAAAAGATCTTATTTATGTTATTTTAGAGTTTTATAAATAATAGCAAAATGACTAAGATTATATCTATAATCTTAAGAAAAAGAAAGATATTGAAGTAATCATAAGCAAACTGGCCAAATAACACACACCAAGAGAAAATAAAATAACAAAGCATAAGGTTGGAAAATTGTTCATTGAGCTCTTAAAATAGATATGCAATGTGAAATTCTGAAAGGGCCTACATAATTAAACATAAATTCAAAATAATCATTGAAGTAAAAGTTTAGATAGTTCCTTCAGTTTTTCTTTTACTAAAAAGCACAATATTTTTGGTATATGTGATCTTATTCATTGAACCTCCTCCTCTCTAAAAATGTTTTACGCCTGCAAACCTTTACTATTACCCTAGAGGTTTAAAGGTTAAAACTTTAAATTTTAAAGGTAAGAGTATAATAATATTACTAATATATCAGACTATTTTGACCAGGCATGGTGGTACACATCTGTAATTCCAGCGATTGTGGAGATGGAGCAAGGAGGATTGCCAGCTCGAGGTCAGAGGTCAGAGGCAGCTTGCATAAATTAGTGACACTCTGACTCAAAATAAAAAATGAAAAAATGAACTGCAGGTGTAGCCCAGTAGTAGAACATTTGCAAAGTATGTGCAAGGCCATGGTTCAACCCCTAAAAAAAAAAAGACTATTTTGTGTTAAATTAGCATACCCTAATACACTTACTTTCTCTTTTCTTTTCCTTCTTTTTTTTCTTTTATTCCCTCCAGTTCTGAGGGCTGAACCCAGGCCCTCGCACATGTTAGGTAAGTGTTTACTACTGAGCTGCACCCACAGCCCCCTTTTAAATTTTTTATTTTGAGACAGGGCCTCAATACTACACACAGGCTGCCTTTGACCTCAGATTCATGATCCTCCTGCTTCACCCTCCTAAGTCACTGGGATTACAGGCATGAGTCATGGCACCTGGCATATTCTTACATTTCTACATTATAGTAGCTTAAAAAAATCACACTTTCAGATAGCATATAGAGTGATACTGCATTTTAATATAGACATATACATACTGTGTGTGTGTGCATACATCACACTGTGATCTCAGCAAACACAAAGAGTTTAAACTCTGACACTAAGAAGAAAAAAGCTGAGCATTTAATTTCTTAAAATTTGGGAAGTAAAGGGAGTCTTTTAGAATATTCACATGTGGGTAGCTGGGTCAAAGCAATGGATGGCAGTCTTACCAGCCCTGTACAATGTCTGCTACCTGCCAGATGGAGAAAATGGGGACAACTTTTGTACATTAGAACATGAACATTATAGGAGACTCCCTGTACCACTCAGCCTTTTAACTGAGGAAATATCACACATGTATCCCAAGATGAAGAAAGAAGGCAGGCTGGTGCCTGGGTCTCTGGGTGCAAAGCACATGGCAATGACTGAGGGCCCTGAAAGAACCAGATACTTTATTCCAAAGAACAGACCTCTGTTTTTTGGAGGTAACAATATTAACCAGAACATCATGTAGTTCACTGCTATTTAATCCTTTCTTAGACTCAGTCAAATATAAATTCAGAGTAAAATGCATCCACCAGTAAATAAAAATTCCAGAGTGAAATTCTCTGTCTAAGAATAGTCTGTGCATTGTTGTGTTGTTGTTAGGTGCCATCAAGTTGGGTCCTACTCATAGTGGCCCTATATACAACAGAACAAAACACTCCCAGACACTGTGCCATGTCTACCACTATGTCAGTGCTTCTCTGAGTGTTTTGGGATTGTTTCTGGAGTGGGCTTCTAGGTCCTTCTTCCATTTTTGTGGTGATGGGGCTCAAACCCAAGGCCTCAGAGTATGTAGAGCAGCACTCTACCAACTGAGCTATACCCCAGTCCCAGTCTGCATGTTATTATTCTTCAAATGAGAGCAGCTGAGAGGTCAAGCATCCATTTAGTGTGGCAGTCTATGTACGATGCCAGAAATACAATGACAAGCCAGACAGATTTTATCATCTCTGAGTTCCCTAACCTAACCCTAACTGTTGTGGTGCAACTTGTAAATATACTCAACTGCCTCTCTCAAAGTAATTTAAAAAAATCATGCAAAACAACACAAACAAAGCTATTCTGCCCCTGAGATCCCTTTGGAGTACCAATCTCTGTCCTTTTTTTGCTAACTCTATAAAAATATCTTTGACTACTCCTATTTCAATTTATTGTCCTCTAAACTAATTGCTCTAGAAAAAATACAGAATGATGTTCCAATTGCCATCTCTAGCATTTTCTTTTAATTTATCTCTTTGAAGTGATGAGATTTTTGTCTACTCTCTTCCTTCTCCTTTCTTTTTTGTTGTTGTTATTAGGTGGAGTCGAGTCGTGTCGTGTCTGACTCATAGCAACCCTCATAGGGTTTTCAATGGCTGATTGTTTTGGGATTGCCTTGGGAGTGGATGGCCACGTCCTTCTCCCACATTTGCGGTGCTGGGAATTGAACCCGGGACCTCAGAGACTGTAGAGCAGCCCTCTACCAACTGAGCTAAATCCCAGCCCCCTTTCTTTTTTAGAACTCTCAATTCCCTTGTCCTCTGTGACTATTTCTTCTTGTTTGATCTACTTTTTTTCTCACTTTTTCTTTTTCTTTTTTTGCATTTTCTCCTCAAACTCTTTTTTTTATTAGAAATTTTTAATGTACATCTGAAAATGAATCACTTCTTCTTTTCAGTGTTTGTTTTCTAGAATTCTTTTCTTTGCACCTTACTTGACATCATCAAGTTACTTGATCCCTCCCACATACATGGCTTTAAGCACTACGTGTATGTTAATGTTGTCCATTGAAGCAAAACGTTCTTAAAAAGACAAGAAAAAAAGAAAAGACCAAATTACATGTCAAAAGAGACCCTGGACCTTGCCCTTGAACATAGAGCAGCTAAAGCAAAAGGAAGACATGAGGAAGTTAAGGAACTAAACAGAAGATTTCAGAAGGCAGCTCGAGAAGACAAAAACAAATATTATAATGACATGTGCAAGGAGCTGGAGTCAGAAAACCAAAAGGGAAGAACATGCTCCGTGTTTCTCAAGCTTAAGGAAGTGAAGAAAAAATTCAAGCCTCGAGTGGCAGTAGTGAAAGTTTCTACAGGGAAAATATTAAATGATGCAGGAAACATCAAAAGAAGATGGGAAGAATACACAGAGTCATTATACAAGAAAGAATTGGTAGATGACCAACCATTCCAAGAGATTGCATACGAAGAGAAACCAATGGTGTTGAAGGACTATGTGGAAGCTGCCTTGAAAGAACTGGCGAAACACAAGGCTCCAGGAATTGATGGGATACCAATAGAGATGTTTCAACAAACAGATGCAGCACTGGAGGTGTTAACATGTTTATGCCAACAGATTTGGAAAACAGCTACTTGGCCAACTGACTAGAAGAGACCCATATTTGTGCCTATTCCCAAAAAAGGGGATCCAACTGAATGTGCAAACTATCGGACAATATCATTAATATCACACACCAGCAAAATTCTACTAAAGATCATTCAGAAGCGACTGCAGTAGTAAATAGACAGGGAATTACCGGAAAATCAAGCGGGATTCAGAAGAGGACGGGGAACTAGGGACATCATTGCTGATGTCAGGTGGATATTAGCTGAAAGCAGAGAATATCAAAAAGATGTCTATTTATGTTTTATTGACTATGCAAAAGCATTTGATTGTGTGGATCATAACAAATATGGATAACACTTCAGAAAATGGGAATACCAGAACACCTAATTGTGCTCATGAGAAATCTGTACATGAACCAGGAGGCAGTTGTTCGAATAGAACAAGGAAACACTGAGTGGTTTAAAGTTGAGAAAGGTGTGCGTCAGGGCTGTATACTTTCACCCTATCTCTTCAATTTATATGCTGAGTAAATAATCCGAGAAGCTGGACTTTATGAGGAAGAACGTGGCATCAAGATTGGAGGAAGA
>VMDO01025501.1:0-28126 GCA_007922755.1 Pedetes capensis
GACAACCTCAATCTTTTCTCCATTTAATGTGAAGTTGCGTGCTGACCCAGTCGTAAGGATTTTTGTTTTGTTGATGTTTAGTCATAACCCATATTGAAGGCTATGATCTTTGATCTTCATCAGTAAATGTTTTAAATCCTCTTCATTTTCAGCAAGCAAAGTGGTGTCATCTGCATAACGCAGGTTGTTAATGAGTCTTGTTGTTAGGTGCCATCAATTTGGGTCTGACTCATAGTGACCCTCATAGAGTTTCCAATGGCTGATTGTTTATTTTTCCAAGATTTCTTAGGAAGTGGATTGCCATGTCCTTCGCCCATTTTTGTGGTTCTGGGGATCAAATCTGGGTCCTCACAGAGTGCAGAGGAGCACCCTACTAAATGAGCCAAACCCAACCCCCCTAATTCATATGTTGTCGTTGTTAGGTGCCATCAAGTCGGTATCCAACTCATAACGACCCTATGTACAACAGATGAAACACTACAGTCAGTGTGTCTCTGCTATCCATGGGGTTTTCAATGGCTGATTGTTTTTTCAGAGTGGGTTACCAGATCCTTCTCCCAAGCCTACAGCACCTGGTGTTCAAATGTGGTCTCCCATCAAAGTACTAACCAGGCCTGACCCTGCTCAGCTTCTGAGATCTGATGGGATCCGACACCATAGTGGTATGGGTACAGGCTAATTCATATATATGGTGTGAAATTACCAAATTAAGGCTATTGACACTTCCATCTCCTTAAACATTTAAAAATTTTTTGATTAACATGTAATGATAATTGTACATATTTATGAGGTATAATAAGGGTATTTTTAAAAAAATGACAGAGTACAGTGAGATTCATTATGGGATTTTGAGAAAATTGCAACCTGTATTTTGCAATTGTTCTCTCCCAATTTATCCCTTTATCTTATTCTCCCTGCCCCCAATTTTTCTATCACCCTCCCTTTCCCACTGGACCCCTGTCCCTTTATGATGAGTCTACTTTATTTCCCATTGTTTTGTATCTCTCTATAAATAGATAGATAGATAGATAGATAGATAGATAGATAGATAGATACATACATACATACATACATACATAGATACATAGGTAGATACATAGATAGATCTTCCTTTAAAGTAGATATAGCTCCTGCATATGAGTGACAGCACGCAGTATTTCTTTTTGAGTCTGGCTATTTCATTTAAAATGATGATGTCCAGCTCCATTAATTTTGTTGGAAATTACCTAATTTCATTCCTCTTTACTGCTGAATAGTATTCTATGGTGTGTATACACCATATTTTTAATCAAATCATCTGTTGATGGACATTTGGGATTATTCCATATTTTTTCAATAAACATGGAAGTGCAGGTGTCTTTGCTGTATGATGACTTATCTTCATTTGGGTTTATACTCAGGAGTGGAATAGTTGGAATAGCTCCAATTTTAGGAGGAACATCCATACCCATTTCCCTAATGGATTTACTAATCTGTAATCCCACCACAGTGTGAAAAGTGTACCTTTTCACCTGCATCCCCCCTAGCATTCGCTCTTTGTCTTATTAATGCTAACCATTCTGACTGGGGTGAGATGGATTCTCAGTGCAGTTTTCTTTGCATTTCCCTGATGGCCAAGAATTCAACTACACATATTTTAAGAATAATTATTTGGTACTTTGTGGACACATGGTGACCAAAGCTATTAGTCAAGAGTCCAGGAAGTATCTATTATTTCCACAATAATTCTTTTTAAATAACATACTGAATACTCATCATTTGTATCTAGTTGAATGGGAGTGGCTATGAAATAAGTTAAAGAAACTCCTGGTCTGTTGATCAAAGGAAATTGATGTCACACTGAGAGTGACATGTCATCTTCTAGGATACAAGACACTTTAAGGTTATTTCCTACTCAGAAAACTCTATTATAATTTCTCTTATAAGAGATGAGTAAAATATTCTCTTCCTCTTAATCACAACTAGGGCAAAATTCAAAGAAGACATAAATAATTCAGAGCAGAGAAAGGTACAATAATCCATAGCATCTCATAAGTGAGATAAGAACCCAATTTCTTAACATGAAAACTAATTTATAGGAGGTGTTTTCTGAAGTCCAGTAGAGAGAAACAAACATATTTCTTCTTATTAAACAGCTAATGGAAGTCTAATAAAGTCAATAGAATTATTGGATGGTTTCTGATAAAGGAATGGCAATACAGCATAGAACTCCTTTTAGAATGTGTAATGTATTCTGTAGACAATAACATAAAAACTATAAGGACCATATATGCACAGAGAAAATTCTCTAAACCACTCTGGATATCCAGTTTTATATTGAGAAAGAATTGTAAACTTACACTCTAAGTTCACTAGGCAAACATTTATTATTCGTGTTATACAACTATGTTTCCATTTACTATATGCAAAATAATCTACAGTTTGGGGACTTCTGTACGAGAGTCTTTGATTGACTTCATGTAGATCGAAAGTAAAGATAGTGTTTCTTTTCTGAAAAATAGCAAGGTCTAAAAAAAATCATCTAACTTAGGGAAGTTATTGAGATTGGAGGGTACAAGACTGTAAGCATTCTTTCTGACTTAGTAAAGCTGGCTTATTTCTGCCTGTATTTGAGCAATACATATCTGGAAGGTTGAAAAAAAAGTATAGGACTCTTGAAGATTTTTTGCAATCCAGAAAAGAGTTGGTGAATGTCCTTTATCTATTTTTCCTTATCACTTCTGTATTCCATCTTAATGCTCATAATTTCATTTTGTGTGTGTGTGTTTGTGGTACTGGGGGTTGAACCCAGGGCCTCGTGCTTGCATGCCCTGCAAGTGCTGGACCATTGAGCTGCACCTCCAGCCCACTTTTTTGCTTTTTGAGACAGGATCTTGCTAAATTACGCAGACTGCTTCTGGTCTTGAACTTGTGATCCTCCTGCCTCCGCCTCCCACACTGCTGGGATTACAGGCATGTGTCACCGCGCCTGGCCACAATTTCATTTATAACAAAGGCCTTTCTTATCTGTTCTAATCTTTACTCTCCATTTCACTTTTCTATTCTTCAAAATGTTACTTCGATGTTGAGTCTAATGTAGTAAGCAGCCTGAAGCACTAATATGTATGGACAAAAGACTTGTTGAAAACACTATTATGATTTTCCTATTTATAAACATGTTTTATTAACACAACTTAATAAAACACCCCTTCCACATCTAGTAGAAATACTTTCAAGTTGCTGTAGCTTCTTGTCAAAGGCAATCTGCTACATATTACAGAATATATTTGATTTTTAAATAGGGTGGAGACAAGTATACTGCAAAAGGATTTCAGGTAAGACTTTTCACAAGCAAGGATCCCCTATATTACTGAATTAATACTAATAGTAATAATAACAACAACAACAACAACAACAACAACAACAATAATAATAATAATAATAACATTTGTTGTTGTTACTTGCCGTGGAGTCGGTATCCAACTCATAGAGACCCTATGTACAACAGGCAAAACACTACAGTGCTTCTCTGCTGTTCATAGGGATTTCAGTGGCAGATTCATTTTTGGGAGTGGGTTGCCAGGTCCTTCTCCCAAGCCTACAGCACCTGGTGTTCCCTGGTGGTCTCCCATCCAAGTACTAACTAGAACAGATCCTGCTTAGCTTCTGAGATCTGAGGGGATCAGATGGGATCAGATACCACAAGATTATGGCTGCAGGCAAAATTATCTTAGATACTGTTAATTCTCAAATAATCCTGGAAGGGAATATCATGCTGTTTCTGTTGCAAGAATCACAAGACTACAAGGAGTCTGGTAAATGTTTAAACTCACATTTATACCTAGTGTTTTAAATTTCCACTGAAAATTTACCATCACGGGTAGTAAACATTCTTTTGTTTGGTTTAATTTTGATTTGGGAAGTAATGGGAGGATGAACCCCAGGCCTTGCACATGCTTTGAATGTATTCTACCACTGAGCTGCACCTCTAGCTCCTTTTTTATTTTTTATCTTGAGACAAGGGCTCACTAAGTTGCACAGGCTGCCCCTGACCTTGAACTTGTGATCCTACTGCCTCTGCCTCTTGAGTCACTGGAATTAGAGTTATGCACCACTGCACCCAGCCCAAATGGTGAACATTGTAAAAGATAAGATGACTGAGTAGACTTTTCTACAGCAACTGCTAGTTGAACAAAGTTGAGTGAATTCTTTATCTTCCTGTCTCACAGATTTTATATCTGTAAATTGAGAAGTATGTACAGTGATTAACAAAATGGCCCCATCTTTTCACATAGAGTTGTAAGAATTGAGATAAAAAGCCAATGTCCCTAAAAATACCTACATGTTATGATGGCATCTTGGCTCTACTATTGGCTGTGTAGTCGTAGTAGACAGGTCTCTATGGCTGTTGTAATGACTATAACCCCTCTGACTAAAACAACCTTTGCTCCTTCTGTTACTACTGTTACTACTGAGACCATTTTTTTTAGTGAAGGAGAGCTTCACCATTGTCAAGAAATAGTGAATTGGCTCCTTGGTATTCTTTTGTCCTCCACAATTTCTCACAAAAGTATAGTAAAGTCATAAAAATGGCACAAACCAACAAGAGGCAGAACATATTATAGGAATGAGGGCAAAAATATGAAATAGGAAATGTTGATCAAAGAACATCCAATGCTTTTATACTGAAGAAGAGGCTGTGGCACAAGTTCAAGAGCACGGATTTTAAACTGACTTTCCATAAAGAACCTCAGGAAGTTATAAGACCTGTCCTTCCCATTTAGGGATTATCCTGGCTTTAACACCAAAAAAGAGATGATGAAGAAACAGAATACTTTTATTATTGTTATAATTATTGCTATAGTGTTACTATTGTCACCATCATCATTGTTAGTAGTAGGGATAATAGGAACAGTACATTGTAAAACTATTTATTTTGTCGTGGTGCTGGGATGTAACCTAGGGCCTTGCCCATGTGAGACAAGAGTTCTACCACCAAGCCACCACCGAGCTGAAAATTTCTGATAGTATTTGAGTTTAACTATATTGAATGTTAACAGATAGAATATAAATTATAAATGTAGTATTATATTTTTCCTAGCTGTCACTGTGTATCATCCTATGCCATTTAGAAATGATTTTTGAGGCCTGGCGCAAATGCATGCCTATAATCCCAGCAACTTGGGAGGCAGCGGGAGGCGGATCAGAAGTTTGAGACCAGAGGCAGTCTGCATAATTTAGGAGATCCTATCTTAAAAAGTAAAAATAAATGGGCTGGGTGTGCAGGTCAGTGGTACACCATTTGCAAAGCATGCAAGTAACAAGGTCCTGGGTTCAACCTTCAGTACTGCAAAAAAAAAAAAAAAAGAAAGAAAGAAAAAGAAAAAGAAATGATTGTTTGAAATGTGATTAGGCAAAAATAGTAGTAGCCAGTGTTAAGCTAAAAAGAAATCTCCTTTGACTTAATATTGAACAGTGTTTTTGTCAAAATGATGTATAAACTCATTAAAAGTATACAGTATTTTAAAAGTAAGCTCTCTCACATGACGAAATATCAGGAAGATGTTTATCTAATAGGACAAAGGTCCTGAAAGTCTCTGTATCTTTCAAATGTATGCATTATAGAAATAACTTATGAAATCAGACTTCTGCGTTTGCCTAAAACACAGAAAACTGAGTGATAAGAATGGTCTGCTCACAATATGAATGATGTTTTTATACTGTACACTACCAATGTGTAGCAGACCCAAAAGGCATAACAGGTAGACTCTAACAAGGAAGCCTCATTATAACTCAAGTAAGGGTCTTTTGAGGTCCTATGGAAACTTCTAATCAAGCAATATGAACATGCAAATTACCTTTACTGTCTGATAAACTATGTCTTTATCAAGTTTTATTGTGACCTGTAAATTCTACCATGACAGAAAGGCCCATTCAAACAACCTTTGATCCAAAGAGTCACAGCCCACCTATGGTCAAATTACAGCTACCGTGTTGTACTTTACAGACTGCAGAGACCATTAAGCACTTCACTTCATTTCACAAGAGAGCAGAGGGAAACACCACTAAAATGAACCAAGTCAAAGGTCTAATGAGACACTGACATTTAAAGAGGAAAGATTTGTTTCATAAGACCAAGATCCATGCTCCATGGACCCTGTTCAGATAGAGGGTAGCAGCCAAGTAAAATGTGAGGGTTAGATGCTGTGTCCTTGATACCACTGAACCAGCAGGAGATAACGGCTGGCTGGCTAGTTTAAATTGTGCATGCTTCAGCAAATTTTCAGCACCACTTACAAACTATATGCTTCCCTTGTCATCGTGTGTACATTCAAGGCACGTTCAGCATTAATTCACAGGTCAAGAAAATAAAGAGAGTGAATACCATTGAGAACAAAAGACATTAACTCTGTGGTGATAATACAGGATCTTCCAGATGTATTTTTAGAAGGTCCCTCCACCCACTTGTTTATAGATAGCCACATCCTTTCTTTTTCCGTGTCTTTCCCAGTATCCATCTTCCCAAGTGATCCCTGAACTACAACCCATACCTCACAATTTGTTTTCTGACATTTCTAGGGCACTCCATAACTCCAGTTCTAAGTGCACCTGAAGCTATCTTTTCAAATCCTAAGCCCTTCAATATATCTTGTCTTCAAATATAAAGAGCAGTCAGTGATTTTATACTGAAGAAGGCACAGAACAAGTTCAAGTAATTTATATACTTTTGTGTTTTTATGTTATCACTACCACTATGTATACTTTCTTCATTCTAATCAAACCTCAGAAATGCTCAGTATCAACACTGGTTTCCCCATAGCTGAGTCATCTTAGAGCCCACGTCATGAAATATAAGCTATGATTCTCATTTCCAATGATAATTTATATGTACAATGTTCAGAGTTGAAATTTTAGAGATTTTAATATCAAAAAGAAAACAGAAATAAAAACAAAAATGCACACTAAGTTATAAGAAGATATAGATTATCTAGATGGAAAAAAAATATTTTTCCTTTTGGACATTTGCCCATTTAAATCTTGCTCTTGTTGTTTGGTGCCATCTAGTTAGTGTCCAACTCATAGCAACCCTAAGTACAACAGGCAAAACACTATTGTCAGTGCTTCTCTGCTGTTCACAGGGTTTTCAATGGCAGATTGATTTTTGGGGGGAGTGGGTTGCTGGGTCCTTCTTTTAAGCCTGCAGCACCTGGTGTTCCCAGGCAGTCTCCCATCCGAGCACTAACCAGGCCCGACCCTGTTTAGCTTCCGAGATCTGACAGGATCAGCTGCCACAGGGCTATGGCTGCAGTAGTCTCTATTTTTTACTAGATATATAATGAAGAGTTTCTCTTCAAACTCATTGGAAGAGAAATAAGGGTGCTTTATAATGTAGCCCAAGGTTTACAAAAAGTAGCAGGGAAATGCTATATAAAGAGGAGGGAAATTAAGCAATACCAGCTCTGTTGTCCCACACGTTTGGAACTTATCATAAACATTATGGTAAACTGTTTTTTTTTTTTTCATTTTAAGATAAAATCCAAGTTAGATTGTGTTTACTTATTTTTTTTAAATAAGAAAATAAAAACTCAATACACATAACAATCATTACTCTTGGAACAGCAAAGCATTTTGTCATTGAATCACTAGTAATTAATCAGAACACTTGGGAAAAATTAAAAAAGCAAAACTCCACCAAAAAGTTATAACAACTGCATGGAAAGAAAGTCATGCACTCATCCAACTGATTTTCTGTATGGTGTATTATCTCTTAATACTTGTAAATTCATATCTCATCATTCTAAGAAAATATGTGAAAATCTCCTGTCTTCATCACCAAAGCAGTACAATGCTGAGTAATTAACATGGTTTATAGAACAGTATGCCCTTTGCTGAAAGGAAGGAAAATTTTAGTAATCCATGGACAAGAAATAAATGGCTATTATATCAAGTTAGTTGGACAAGTTTTGTTATTTTACATGTATATTGATGAGTAATATTATAGTAACAATCTCCAACAAAATATACAACCAAAAATTTACCAAAGAAACAATGATATAATTATGTTTACTGATCAGAAATCAGAGACTAAACAGTCTGAGTTAATTATCATGTTATAAAATGAAAGAGATTGTTATTGGATATTAGTATAACAGGCAGAAAATGATTCTAACAACTTTGCATTTACTTTCTATATTAAGTTAAAGGGGATAAGCCCATATCACTTACTTGCTTCTGTAAATAAGCCAAATCCTAAATCTCGACTTCCAGCATCACTATTGTAATATATTTATATTTATATCACACACACATACATATATATGATTTTACTAGTTTCCTTACAATGTAGACATATATTTTCAGTGATGTCAGTATATTCTCCAGTAATAAGAAAACCTGGTTTGCTTTTCAGCTAAAAGAATACTGAAGCCAGTTTTTTCAGTGATCTTCATAGGTAAATCTGGGAAAATACTGCATCAATTTAAATAATGATAGTAATATTAGATTATTACTCATGAGTAAAACAAGCATCTCCTGATGTAAATAAATTGAAAGTTGGTAGAACACACTACTATTATGGTGTCAAGTACTTGTACTCAATTTTATTAATTACAAACCAAAACAGATTAATTTTATACTGAAGAAGACTGGCAGATAATATCTTAATTAAATGATCAGGTAGCATCACCAGTAAAATAAGTTGAAATCATGAACATCCTGAAAGAGTGCAATAAGAACAACATCACTTCTTTAATATTTCTACTAGAGACCAAAAGCATGTATCTAATCACAACGAAACTACAGACAGTGCACCCTTAAAGACAGTCCATAAAACATGGACAGCGTATTAATATGATGAAAGTGAAAGAAAGACAAAGGAACTCTTCAACGTTTTAGAACCTTCAGATACAGAAGAACATGCATTAGACTCTTCTAGTAACTTTGAGGATGAAAGCTGATTATTTTTATTCTGATTAGATGAGAAACTTGATAATCATAGAAAGAAAAAAACTTGACTAAGATAACATACTACATGTCTAGTGTCTATGAAGAAAGACTTGTAGTTAGAGAGGAATTTGGCTACTATACATCTATTTAGTTCTTTGATGGTGTAGAGAATCAAAGCCAGGAGCCATGGTCCAAATCCGTAATCCCAGGATTTCAGAGCCTGAGGTAAGAGGATCACATGTTTGAGGCCAGAGGCAGCCTTCACAACTTAGCAAGACTTTGTCTCAAAATAAAAAACAATAATAAAAAAAAAAACGATGAACTGTGGGTGCAGCTCAGTGATGCCACTTTTGCCTAGCATGCGTGAACCATTGGGTTTAATCCCTAACACTAAAACAGAAAAACAAAAAGAACAAAAAAAAGAAGAAGAAAGAAAGAAAAGAAAGAAAGAAAAGAGAAAAAGAAATTGGTAATTACTATTTTTAAGTATTGTTTTGGTAAGTCCTGTGGAACAGTAATTTTCAAACATTACTGATTATACAAATCATGAAATCATGCAGGGGTGTCATTCAATGTCAGTTCTGCTTTTACAAATCTAATGAGCAACATGGACTTTTGAATTTATAATGAGCTTCCAGCTAAGGTTGGTATATTTATTCCACAAACAAAACGTGCAATCATAAAATTCTTGACTAAATCAATGCATGGCAGGGTAGAATCACAATGTTGATTAAATAAATACTGAATACAGTGGGGTCAGACTTACATGACTATAATAATTTATTTAAATGTAATGAATATGAAAATAAGGACTTTTTAATAGTCTTAATTCCTAGACAAAATGACATGTTCATGCTTATTTTATGCTATTTGCATGGAGACACTCAATTTTGCCATCAAAAGTGTATGCAGGCCTTTAAATACCAGTAAAATTAATCAATCCCTTTTAATGGCTGATCAAAGTTCTCAATACACTCTTCCTTTCTCAACAAACTTAATCTTGTAATCTTCAGTTGGATGGATGCAGTATAGTTCATGTTTTGTCTGCCCCTGAAACAGCAGAAATGAGTTTCTTCTAGAGAGGGCTATTAGATTAAGTAGACAATTAATGTGATTCCCTGTGCCAACTCCTGTGAAGTTTAGCCAAAAAGCTAACGTGACACAGACTAAACATTTACTGTAAAATGGAAGTGACATGGGGACAAAGTCCTTGGAAAACTGTTATCTGGAGAGAAACTATACTACATTCAAGGAATGGCTTCCCCTGTAACCCTTGTGCCTAAAAAATATAACCAGCTGGCACCATGAGTACCTTCTAAGAGTCAAAGCGCTTTGATCTATGAGAATAAATCTTTGAACTGAACCAGTGAATACACTAGAATCTTGTTTTCCAAGGGTATAGTTTAGCATGCCAGGCACCTGTTTCCGCAGAATCTTCCATAAGGAGGAAATTCCCTACTCTTTTTATAACCAGTTCTGCTCAGGAAATGTTACAATTAATACAATGCCCACATAATTAAACCAAATTGTCACCAATGATATTCTAGCCTCAAACACACCTAAGTGAGCAGGAAAGCAAATTAATGTTAAAAGTTTCCACTTTCCAGTCGAAATGAAAAGCACAGTTATCAAATGTAAGACAATTTGCAAACCTGCAGCTTCCATCAATCCAGACATAGGTCTTAGACAAACTATTTAGAAAAACATCTCATTGCTTCTTAGTATCTTAGTGAAGGTTTTAAGACATGTAGTATCCACAATGAGAATAAAATTGATATTAAAAAAACATGTCCAGAAAAATAAACCAACAGAATACAACAGTAAATTTATGCAATACTGAAAAGGATAAAATCAATTTGATTTAGCAAAACACAGCCAGAGGTAGAATATGTTTTCTATCAAAGAAACTCATAACTCACGTTTTCATTACAATTGTTTCTCTGCTCTTGAAGTTTAGTATTGTCCTTATTTTGCATTAATAAGACCCTGTTTATTATAAATTCATCATTTTCTCTAATTAAGTCGATAGAATATATGACAGGACTATTTTGGCAATATGAAATTTTGGGTGTGAACATGTAGTTGTTTGTTCCTAAATATCAGAAGGCTTGTGTCGAAGAAGATCACCATGGTTACTACGTTGAATTGTTTTCTGTTTCTCTGTCAGAATCTATAACAGAGTACGGAGGAAATAGCAAGATTCTACCTAGAAGAACACGTGGACTAAAGGGTTGAAGCACCCTTTGCCCTCCTGTAACTGCTTTCACTAGCATGGTCCCTGGCTTCCAGCTCTGTGTGACTTCCAGGAACTCTGAATCTGGATTTAGGCGTAACTGAGTTCTAGAGACTTCTGACTTGCACAGTAGGAAATCAATGGACATTTCTAGGTAAGGATTTAAATTGGAACATCAGAAATTATTTCCCTTAGTTATTATTCCTAAAGTACCTGGTCCTCCCAATGTGTCTGTCCTCTCAGTTTATAACTCTAATATCTCCTCTTGTACCCCAATCACAGAACTAGGATTATTAAATTTTTTCTTCTTTTTATCTTTTTCACACCATCTCTGTCCTATCAATCTTCTTCCACTCTCAAGAATCTACCTATAAATACACGATATAGAGAGCAATAAAAATTTTGATTATGTATATGTATAAAAATTAATTAAAAATTCACTGTTTATAAAGGATATTCTACCTACAATTTATAAATAATCATAAAATAATCAGTAATTTATTGAAATTACATGCAGCCAATCGGTACTTGCAGATGCTTTAGTTGAAAAACCAATCTATGATTGTAATTGGAAAATATGAGTAACACGTAGTTTCTACAGAAATGTGATTTCATATTTTCATTTATATTAATGAGTGAGACATAAGTGAAACAATTAAGATGTATATGGGAACTTGATTCCTTAGTAAATATTGTAGCATTGCTAAATTATGTATTTGGTTTTGAATGCTGGCAGAATAGTCCCTCATGTTTTTGCATTATTTTTAGTGCAATGACAGAGGACACAATTATATTTAACCTACAACATTGGCTTTTTGCCTCACTTTCTAAAGTATGAAAAACTAATAAAATATGCATCAAGCTCTAATTTGCAGCATTTTTCAGATTTCCATGGTGTAAATATTCCCACCATAACCGATTTCTAGTTACCATCATGACATCATTGACTACAAAATTTGAAAGCATTGAACAATGTTACACAATTGCAGAATTTAACTGCCAGATGTAATAGCAAATAATCTAAACAGCATAGAAAAGAGTGAAATAATAAAAGCAATAAAGAAGTAATAAATCTTCAGGACTTAGAAATTTTACTTTAATAAAGTGTATTTCAAGTATATCTAACTTACTTTTTATTAATAGTGGTGCTTAACAACTACTGGGGCTAGAGTATAATTCAGTTGGTAGAGAGCTGCTCTGCACTTTCTGAGGTCCTGAGTACTATTCCCAGCACCACAACAATGGGAGAAGGACATGACAATCCACTCCTGAAGCAACCCTGAGAAAATCAGCCACTGAAACGTTATGACGGTCGCTATGACTCGGACCCAACTCAAGGGCACCTAGCAACAATAACAACAACTAGTTTGCAAAGTTACTGAAAATGTAACAATGGGCTCTCATGAGCCACTAGGGGTGGGTTCTAGCAGCCTGTTGCAGTCCCTATCCCTGCACCCTACCTACCCGAGTCCTGGAGTTGGAGTTTAGCTCAGTTGGTAGAGTGCTCCTCTCTGTTCTGTGAATATCTGAGTATGATTCCTGGCACCACAAAAATGGGAGGAGGACCTGGCAGCCTACTCCTGAAACAATCCCCAAACAATCCACCATTGAAAACCCTATAAATAGCAGAGAAGAACTGACATAGTGTTGGGCATGGCACAATGTCAGGGAGTGTTTCCTTCTGCTGTACATAGGGTGGCTGAATTGCACCCAACTCTAGGGCACCTAATAACTACTAACTCCAGTCCTAGTAATTGCTTGTCTGTTCTATTCTGGCAACATGCTAAATGGCTTCATTATTCCTTGGCCTTAACTCCCTTGGAGGCCACAGAGAAACTGCCCAAATCTGATAAGGATACTTGCTGCTTAAAATTTTTTAGTGGTTTCCCTTTATTCTGAAGATGAATCCAAATGCTTATAAATCTTTAAGTTGTGGAAAGAATATATTTCTCAATAACACCTCTCAAATCACTATCAAGAAATACTAATATATTATAGGCAAAAAAAATATTTGCTGTTTCTTGAATACATTTGTTTTGGTCCCTTTTGTAACCTGTACCCCCAACTTTATTACCTTTACTTATGCTTAAATACCCGGTTTAATTACATCCTTTCATTGAAACTTCACCGGACCTTCTTTGACTGAGTCCAGTGGACATTTTTTTTTCCCTCCATGGACAGCTCATTCGTATCTTTGGTTTACTTTAATTATTGTTTTATTTTGCCACATCTTTAATTAGAAGAAGTAAATTAGTTTATTTCAATGTGCAGGACATGACACTAAGCACTTTTCATATTCATGTCACTTGTCTTTTTGATATGTGATGTTTTACAGGTTAAGAAATAGAGGCTCACAGACCATAGACACACTACCCAAGGTCGGTCACAAGGCTCGCAGGTGGTAGGGCTTACAATGAAAACCACGTCTCTCTGCTCTTCAGCAGCAATTTAGTACTGTTTGCTGATTCTTGGTAGCTTCTTATATTACTTTCCAATTTAAGATAACATGTAAACTTAATGTTAATTTTTTACTCTGAAATTGACCTTGCTAATAAGATCCTTTTATCCAGATATTATTTCCTATGTCATTATCCACTGATTTTAAGACTTCACTGAACAGCTAAACTGTGTGGAACTACTTGTAGCCAATTCATTTTAGTAAAATTTGGAAGTAAGATTATAGGAAGCACATCTTATTTTGGCATAGCATTTACTCTTGTCCTTAGCGTCTCAAAATATTTTAACTTGGTCCACATGGAAATTATACTAAAGTAAGTAACTTTAAAAGCCCTATACTGTATTTAACTCTTTGGACACTTAAAATTTTTAGCTTATTTATTGGAATTGAAAATTTGAGTTGGTTATTCTGGACAATAAAGGGTTACTTTTATAAAGCAATATGGACACAAATACAACCTAGAGAACTAAAAAATGATATTCAGGATGTAAGATTGCCAAATAATACTGCTATTTACAAAGAGTGGTTTAAATTTCCTTTCTCCATGTATTACTTGGATGATTTGGAGATATTGATTGTATTTTGTTGTTAGGTGTCCTAGGGTCAGTATCCGACTCATATTGACCCTATGTACAACAAGCAAAACACAATTTTCAGTGCTTCTCTGCTATTCACAGGGTTTTCAATGGCAGATTGATTTTTGGGAATAGGCTGCTGGGTCCATATCCCAAGCGTGAAGTATCTGATATTCCCAGGCGGTCTCCCATCCAAGTACTAACCTGGCCAGACCCTGCTTAGCTTCTGAGATCTTATGGGATCAGACACCACAGGGTTAAGGCTGCAGGCTTAATTGCATTTAGAGGGTGTCTATTTAAGATAACTTCCCTTAAGAGACAGGGGCTTACTTGAATGGTGCAGAAATACACAACAGCTTCTAAGGAAGGGATGAACATACAACTAGTCCTCATTAAATGGTCCTAGCCAGGAAACAGAATAGGAAATGAAAACCAGGGGGGTCTTTTCCTACCTCCCATTGCACTTCTCTTTCTCTATCCACTCTATTATCTCTCTGTAAACCAGCTTATCTCATTTCTAGTCCACAAATATAAAAAATTACTTCTTCCCAGCCTCATAAAGTCTCCTTTGCTGAAGACAAAACCCCAGACCAAGACTGAAAAAAGAATCTTAGTCCCCATTTCCAGTCCAGTGGGATAAGATCTTGACTCATATCTTATCACATTACAGAAATATAACAGTTTGGGACTGTAATCACTTTTACACTGCAGAAAAAGTTGCCACAAATTTAGAGGTTAAAATAACACACATTTATTGTCTGGTAGTTTATATGAGTTGGGATTCCAACCACAGCTTAGCTGGATCATCCCGAGGCTGCAATCAATGTTTTGGCATGGCTACAGTCTCAGTAGGCATCATACCCAGGAAAGAATATGCTTCCAGATTTACTAAGATTATTGAAGTGCTCATTTCCTTGAGGTTGTGTGACTGTAGCTTCTTACTATTTACTGACTGGAGGCTGCTCAGAGTTCCTAGAGCTCCTGTAAGGTAGCTCTTTGTCAAGTGGTCCTCTCCAGAGGTAATTAACAATGGGGATGGTAACTTCTTCAAGGCCAACGAAAGAACCTCTCTCTCTAGCTAAGACGGAATCTCATATACACACCACAATCAAGAGAATGACATCCCATAACCTTTGTCATCTGACAAAACCTAACTAAGGCAGTAACAACCTACCACCCTTGTCGTATTCTGCTAGTCAGAAAGAAGAATCAGTTTCCTCTAAACTGGAAGAACTTCAAAAAAGCATAACTCATGGGAGGTAACCTAAGAGTGGGAATTCCACAAGGTTCCACCTCTACGTCCTGTAGCTGTGGGATGGAACAGAGGAAAAGGAATTATTAACTGAATGAGGTGGTGGATATAATAATTTTTTTTATAATGTCCCTAAAGACCAAATAGGGCTGGGATTTAGCTCAGTTGGTAGAGCGCTGAGCTGCAGTCTCTGAGGTCCCGAGTTCAATTCCCAGCACCGCAAAAATGGGAGAAGGGTCTGGCAATCCATTCCCAAGGCAATCCGGAAACAGTCAGCCATTGAAAACCCTATGAGGGTCGCTATGAGCCGGATACCGACTCGACGGCACCTAACAACAACAAAGACCAAATGACTGAGATGACTTGGTGACATTCTGTTTGGAATTCAAGCAATCATTGCTGTTGTTAGGTGCTGTCCGAGTCATGTCCGACTCATAGCAACCCTCATAGGGTTTTCAATGGTTGACTATTTCGGGATTGCTTCGGGAGTGGATTGCCAGGTCCTTCTCCCATTTTTGCAGCACAGCGCTCTACCAACTGAGCTAAATCCCACCCAGGCAATCATAGCAGCCATTTATCACTAGTTTCTGACGTTAATGAGAACACCTCTGATGTTTCTCCTTTAAATGAAGTTTTTCCTTGGTCATGTGTTCTGTAACATATTGAGATATCATCTTTCTATTTGTAACTCACACTGATTTAATTCAGAATGAATTAAATGTCCTTTAAACATGTTTGAGTTGGAGATTTTCTCCTTTTGGTTATGTGATGAGTTATGTAGATATACTTTTTCATTTAGAACTATGCCTTTATGTTGGTGGAATAAAACCTACTTAAATTTGAGATAGTTTAAAAAAATTCCACAGGAAATGGATTTGAGATCATATAGGGCTTCAAAATTCTTTCTTGCATGTATTTTATGTTAGTTTTTGACAGGAGGATTGTACTAAATTGTAGTATCCTCTTATTACATGTATGCTTTGTAATGGTTAAAACTGAACCGGAAATATACCTTTTTTGAATTTATGGTTAAATTTGCCTGAAATTTGCATTAATTTAAAGTTTCTAAAAAGAAAGTGGAGAGTCATTTCTAAAGCAACATTGATTTCTTTCATAGTAATTGATCAACTGATAGCCTGATTTTCATAGGTCAATTTTTCTTACAGCAATTTGTAATTTTTATTTGTTGTCACAACTCATGATATACTTTTTCCCACAATTTTACCATAGACTTCATTCATTGGGGAACACCTTGCCTTGTTTTTGATCTCTATATCAGCAATTAGGAAAGGTTTTCTGAATAAGTAAGATACTAATGATTTTAGGCTTTGTGAGTGAAAAAATAAAATTAAGAATATTGTGTGAAACCATACATAACCACGCAATTATAGCCCTTTAAAAATATAAAATATATCCGTTGGCTGGCCTTCAAAAAAATGAAGGAAAGAAGAAAAAGGAAGGGAGAGGGGTAGATGGAAGGAAGGAAAAATAAAAGTCAGCTTATGATGGCCTAGATTTTGTTAGTACATCATAGTTTGTCAGTTTCTGTTTTTAACATTTATACTTGTTTACTGAATTTTTTAATGTAGGCAAGCAAGTAGACTACAGAAAAAATGTACTATGATGTATCCAGTATTTATTCAGGAATGATAAGGAGCTTGGTTTTTTGAAAATGGCTAGGACAATTCAAGGAAAAATTTTAACTCTATAGTTTATTTAATTTTTAGTAATTCATACATGAGGTCTACATAAAAGCATACATATGGTCTTCCTTTTTTGTGTTTGTTCTTTTATTATTTACTTTCTCTTTCATTTCTCCCACTTCTCTATAAACTATGACAACAAAATAATTTACAGAGTTTCATATTTTCTTCCAGGCTCATATCTTTATACAAGAATGTACACGTGTGCATCAATAAGAAGCTTATCATTGTTTGTGTTTAATGAAAATAAGATAATTTTGGCACACATGTATTTCTCTATTCTCCATTTCTTTTATCTCAGAAATACCCCAAATAAATTCCTCCAAATGAACTGGCAGAGTTCTAACTTATTATTTTTATGAGTGTGCAATCTTTCATAGTGTCTTCCTGAACTTAGTTGAAATTCACCAAATGAGAGGCACTTGCTAACATTCCATTTTCTTTTAGTTTTTTTTTTATCTGACATGAGATGGTACACATACTTGTATTAAAATCCCTATCAATAATATTGTTGGCAATGCATTCCAATGAAGAGTATCTCTAATTAAAGGATATACCATATTTATTAACAACTTTATTAGATATTCCTAGTTTACTTTCTAATAAACAGAAGCACTTCATATTTCCACAAAAATTACAAGTACCCTTTTCCCCACATCACATTGGCAGTAAGTGTTGACAGAAAGTCTTTTTAATGCTTATTATTGTGGGGTTTACAAAGTACTATTTTATTTGTAATGAAATATACATAATAAAGCATATAAAAAGGCAGTTAAAATTATAATATGAAAAGCCCATGAAAGCTAAAAAGCAAATAACTAAAACCCAATTTTCAAAAGGCAATTCATAGATGAGAAAATCCAGATAGCTACAATTATAAAAGACAATGCACAAGCTCAAAATGGAAATGGAAATTAAAGTTAATAATTGGCAATATATACTGTGAACTATTTCTGGAACTTATATTTCCATTTCCACTGATTTAATAAAAGCATCATGTTGTTCATTTGGGGTATTGTTTGTTTGTTTTTATGAAGTTTTTGTTTGCTTTTTGAGACAAAATCTCACTAGGTAGCCCAGGGTGGCCTCAAACTCACCACCCTCCTGTCTCAGCCTCTGAAATGCTGGGATTTCAGGCATCTGCCACCATGCCAGGTTATTGTTCTTAAAAGTTTTAAAAATGTTTTTCAACAGTCATTCTTCCATATAGAAATTAACAGTTTAGTTAGGATTACAGTAAATTTATATGCTATTTACATAAAATCGATGTGTTTACCCAATGAATTCTTCAATCTTCAAGAAGATGGTATGTGATTATATTAATGTATATGCTGTTTTAGTTCCTAAATAAAAATGTATAATTTCTTGCCATAAAATTCCTACATTATTTCTAAAATGTTCCCACACACACTGGGGAATTGAACCCAGGGATTTGCTCTAATGCTCTAACACTGGGCTGCATCTTCAGCCATTTATTTATTTAATTATTTAATTAAATAATTATTTATTTATTTTCAGAAATGTTCCAGATTGTATAGGCTGCCTAGCCTCGAACTCTTGATTCTCCCGCTTCAGCCTCCCATGTTGCTGAGATAAAAAGTGTGCACTATGGCACGCAGCATGTTTTGTAATTGTGTTTACTCTTTTGAATTGAACATTTGTACAGATATTTCACCCATACCTTTTCCTTTAAGGATTTATGACAGCATTATGTCATTACAACTTCTTCGTAGTTAGACATATAAGCATATCTTTGCCAAATTGGATGTGATAGCACTTATCCTAGGTTTACATCAGCTTTTATATTTCTAACTCATTCTATTAATGGGGACAGGAGGCATCTCTTTACAGTCTTATTGCTTTATCAAAAGAAGTTTCATCATTGCAACAATACATACCATGGTATTCGATAAATAGTAATTAGAATGTTACAGTACACATATTTCCAGATTGTGTATATCTTAGCCACATCTAAGGAAGTCAAATTCCATCCAGTCCCTGTGTCACATTGATTGAGGTGTCTTTAAGTCCAGGGAGGAGCCAGAGGTCCCAACAATTGGCCCATGAGCCATGAGACACACCAAGTATGGGCTGTCCTGGGATCAGTAGACCTTGACAGGAGGAGTGACTGGCCAAAGATCTGGACAGAAAATTTGAGTGAGTTAATTTGAGGACAGATGCAAGATACATAAAACACAATATTACCTGATTTCTGTAAGATATAGCTGAATTATTAACTATTTTCAAGGTCACAAATATATACTGATGTCAGCACTTGAGATCTTCTGTGAGACATTCCCCAAAACTAAGAAAAATGTAAATAATATTACTCTATGTGAACAAAACTAAAATAATGCACATTTTATTTGTGCAAAGATATTCAGGCAAGTAATATTAAATTCTAACTAAAGTCCAACCATGTGCCAAATGCTTTATTTTTTAATTATCACAGTATGCATAAAATTGTTAAAGGTACCCAGGCGGCAGTGGTGCACGCCTGTAATCCCAGCGGCTCGGGAGGTGGAGGGGGGAGGATCGCAAGTTCAAGACCAGAGGCAGTCTGCATAACTTAGCGAGTTTTTTTTACTCAAAAGTAAAAAAATAGGCTGGGGTGCAGCTCAGTGGTCTAGCACTTGCAGAGCATGCAAGCACGAGGCCCTGGGTTCAACCCTCAGTACCCCCCAAAAATTATTAAAGGCATATATCATTGCAATGCCAAATATTCTTTCAAATTGAAACATGGAAAATTTAATTTGCTCCAAACACACAGCTAGTATGTGATAGAGGTGGCATTTAAATCTACGGTGCCAGAGATGGTATTCTTAAAGCTCCATCTACAAAATGCACCAAGGCAAACAACTATAAATCTCTAATTCTTTGTTCCTTGAATATGTCAAATATAGTGATGAAGATAAAAGATCAAATCACTCTTGGGATCCAAGGCCAACAGAATCTGAGAGTAAAAAATTGCTTTCCATTGATGTTGTGCCTATATTTGAGTTTGAAGCTACATCTGAATTTGATGGCAAATGTGAAGATGAGAATGCTGGGATTTCAGGCAAACAGGAAGATGAGAAAGGCTTTGGATCCTTAACTTGAAGACCACTAATGAATGAAATGCCATTCTTGATATATATATATCAGTCTCTGGTAGATTGTAAAATGTGCAAGCCCCTATGAGACAAAGATGACTAACATTCTGGAAATCAAGAGTCAGGGTGAAAATTTGGGGCTTGTAATTGTTAGCATTTCTGTTGCTGTGGTGAATACACAAGAGAATGACTTAAGGGAGGAAAGATTATTTTGACCCATGGTTTCAGAGATTTCTTTCCATCATGGCAGGAAAGGCATGGCCAAACAGACAGATCACATCTTGGCATCCAAGAAGCAGGGAGAGAAGGCATGCACTCTGGGGTTTCTCTTTTTTTTCTATCCAGAACCTCCTTCCATAGGATGTGGCTGTCCACATTCAGGGAAAGTCCCTGCTGCTTCATTAATCCTCTGTGAAAGTGCCCTTGCAGACACACCCAGAGGTGTATGACACTAATCTCCTAGGTGCTTCTTGACAATCAACGCTAACCACTGCATGGCCAAAATTCAAACAACAGCAAATTCACCAAAGAATGAGGCATATACGTATGATTTGTTTTCTCTTACATGTTGTAAAGTTTAATGTCTATCACCTTTAGCTTATGCTTTTTAGATTTAGAAAATAACTATGAGTATATCTTAAGCTTATTTTTTTCCAAAATATTTTCCTTAATAAGAATTAAGGCTAAAAGAATAATTCTGTGACTGAGTTTCTATTTTGGTATAGGAGATGGGAGTTTTTTATACGTCATATTGAATATTACAAGATACCCAAGTAATCTGAGATAATGGTCATTGAATGCAGTTGAGGAGAATTTGGCCCTGTCCATCTAGGTCTTTATATTGGACATATGGAGGTTGCTAACTTCTTTCTGAATCTATTACTCAATTAACTGATCTAAATTCACTAGAATGGAGGTGGTTATACTTGTTCAACCAAAGTGAAAAATATTTTGAGCTCATTCTTTCCATAAAAGGTACATTATGAAAATCAAAATCCATAGAGATAATTTTGATGTCTGGAACAATGGTTTATAACCCCGACCTCTTTGACTCTTATTTCTTTGCTACCCACCTCACAGATTGCAATGGATCTTTCAGAGAAAATATATTTAAGCTTTCCCATTGAAATTTTACAAGGACTTAATATAACCAAATCTTTTTCAATGGATATTTTAAGTAATTGAAATCTAACAATACTATTAGGTAAGAATAGGTCTCTAAATGCCTTTTGATAGAGTCTAGTGAGAGTGTAATAGAAAGTATATCTGGAGTGATTGAGCTTCATCACACCAAAGGAGAGAAGTTTTCTTTCAAATTCATATCTCACCAATATTTTGAATTTTTTGAAGATCAATTTGCTTTCAGTAGCTAAAATTCATAGGAGATACTGATAACATAAGGGAAATTGCTAAGTCTCAAGCTAATGAGGTTCTGTTATAAAGCTTTTTTTCTTTGTCTCCTTCTTTCTTTCAATCGTTCCTTCAATCTTTTTTTCCTCCCTCCCTCCCTTCCTTCCTTCCTTTTTCCTTCCTTCCTTCCTTCCTTATCCAAAGGAAAAACATGCTCAGTGCTTCCAAATACTGAAGGGACAGTTTTGTTTTAAGTCAATGTTCAGTCTGAAGCCAAACTTGCAATGGAATTCAAATTCACATATTATGAATTTTATTCATAGAACTTATCCTAATAGCAAGGTTCTTCTCTTTAGTATATTCAACTATCTTAAATTTTTTTGCTCTGCCAGGCACAGTGGCGCATGCTTGCAATTCCAGAGACTCAGGAGGCGGAGGCAGGAAGATTGCAAGTTCCAGACAAGAGGCAGTCTGCATAATTTAGTGAGATCCTATCTCAAAAAAAAAAAAAGGCTGGGGGTGCAGCTCAGTGGTACAATAGTTGCAAAGCTTGCAAGCATGAGGCCATGGGTTCAACCCTGAGTGCCACAAAAGAAGAGAAAGAAATTTCCGCTAAAAACTGTTAAGTTACTCCATTAAAACAATGGAAAGATTTAATTTTTAGAGACATATTAAGGCAAAACTCTGTTGAAGTGCTGATTGTAAGACTTATTGCCATGTAGAATTTGTCATTGTTATAGTGTATTCAGTCCATGATTCTCATAAGCTAAAATAGCATTTGCTAACTGTTTCAAGGTGGTTAACAATGAAAATCCAGAAATAATTGAGGGATAGTGAATAAAGGATACATGGAAGCAAAGGGGCTCCTTGAAAATGGTATTGTGGAGAAGAATGCATGAAGGAGGACTCATCTTTGAGAACTGTCCCTCAAACCAGTCAAAGCAGGCTGCAAAGTTTAGGTGTTAAAAATTTGTCTTGCAAATACAAGTCACTATCAACTTTGAGGGCTGGGATTTAGCTCAGTGGGTAGAGCACTGTGCTGCAGTCTCTGGGGTCCTGAGTTCTATTCCCAGCACCGCATAAATGGGAGAAGGACCTGGCAATCCACTCCCAAGGCAATCCCGAAACAGTCAGCCATTGAAAACCCTGTGAGGGTCACTATGAGTCAGATACCGACTCGACGGCACCTAACAACAACATCAACTTTGAGAAAGTGGCAATACACCTCAGAATGTATGCAATGGTCTGAATGTGTGATGCCCTGAAGAATTCATGTGTAGAGACCTAATCATCAATGAGATGGAATTTGGAAGTGAGATCTTTGAGCTGTGACTAGGTCATGAGGATCAGCCCTCATAAATAGAATTAGTAAGCTTACAAAAGAGGGCCCAGAGGTCTCTTTTACTTCTTCCACTGTAAACATTCAGCTAGAAGGTGTTTCCTGAGAACCAACAAAGAGGACTTCACTAGACACCAAATCTGCTGGTACCTTGGTCTTGGACTTCTAGATATCTGGAACTCTGTAAGAAAATTATGCTATTTATAAGCCAACTAGTCTAAAGTATGTTGTTAGAACAGGCTGAAAAAACCACAAAGACCTGATTAAATTAAGTGCTTTCTACACATTTTTGTATTATTAAATTAAGTGCTAGAAAGAAAGAAAATTAGGATTCCTTTTTCATGTCAGTAGGCTTTCCAAAAAGGGGAGGATTCTCCTCATTACTGTGGCTTACTGATTTATAATTATCTCTCAATTGACTTTTGATAACTGTGTTGAATATTTAATATTAAACTATCATTAGCATATTCATTTTTGACCTAAATCATACAATTGTGGCAATTAAGTTAGCAGCCTTTTAAACACTTAGTTCATTGATCTTTAATTATAAGAACTGAACTGAACAGGAAAGTTGCTAAGTGGCACAACTCCATTGTGTTGCTCTAAAATTTTTGATCACTTCATGAAAATTTGCAAACTAGAACTTAAATTTTCAAGGATGTATTATGTCTTTATAAAATATATATAAAGTTTTCTTTTTGCTGAATAATTTATTTTTATCATGCATATACCCATATGTATTTAGTGAGTATTTAACATATTCCTGGAACTGTACTAGGTACTGGGTACACAATGATGAATAAGGTAAGTTCCCTAACTTTGTGGTGCTTACTGCATGGAGCAGGAAACATTAAGAAACAGAAATGTTGGGTTATACAAACAAATAACCCAATACACGAATGGGCAAAGGAATTGAACAGAGTTCTCAAAAGAAGAGGCCCGTAAAGCCATGAGAAACATGAAAAAATGCTCAATATCCCTAGCCATTAGGGAAATGCAAATTAAAACAACTCTGAGATTCCACCTTACACCAGTAAGATTGGCCAAGATCAATAAAACAAATAACAACAAATGCTGGCAAGGCTGAGAAGAAAAGAGAACACTCTTACACTGCTGTGGAGCTGTAAATTAGTCCAGCCACTTTGGAAATCAGTACAGAGGTATCTTAAAAAGCTAAAAATAGATCTACCATATGGCCCAGCTGTAACACTATTGGAAATTTACCCAAAGGGAGATGGGTCATCATACCACAGAGACACCTGCATCTCTGTGTTTAATGCAACACTTTTCACAATAGCAAAGATATGGAATCAACCAAAGTGCCCATCAACAGAAGAATGGATAAAAAAATCTATGGTGCATATACACAATGGAATACTACTCAGCAATCAAAAAAGTGAAATAATGCCATTCGCAGCAAAATGGATGGAATTGGAGAAAATTATTTTAAATGAATGAACACAAGCTCGGAAAGAGAAATACCACATGTTCTCACTCATATGTGGGAGCTGAATCAAAATTACAAGAAGGAAAACATCCTATGCGTAGGTTAAAACATAATTTAAAAAGTTAAAATCTACTTAGCAGAGAAGGGACAATTTGGGGACCTCAAAAGAAGGAGGGAGGGATCTAGCAAAAGGAGGAAATCCTAGGAGAAGAGAGGGGGGAGAGGAGGAACAAAGAGGAGTGAGGAATGGGGAAAGGGGTGATTTCAAAGTGAACAGCCCAACTTTAACAGTCCTGGAAAGAATTATAATAACATCAGTAATACCAAATAATGGTAATAATACAGATGGGCTAGAAAATTCATGTACTAGTACTGACAATGTAAAAAGATAGTTCACCACAGAAAAAGTTTTGATCTTAAACATAATTGGGATCTAAGGATATAAAGAAAAATATTACCACAAAAAGACAAGCAAATGGAAGAGAGGTCGTATGTTGGGGGGGTGGGGGGAGGAAGTCCACAAGAGGGCAAGGAGGAACTTATCTGTGTAATGTACAACAAAATGCATATATGGAAATGTCACAATGAAATGCCTGTCAGAATGAATCACTTTAAGTTGTACATTAAAAATTTCCAATAAATAAAAAGAAACAGAAATAAAATAATTCCAGTTAGTACTAGGAGATATTAAGGGAAAAACAAAGAAATGTTAAACTGAAATTTGGAAGATAAAAATGAGTAAGGCATTGAAGAATCCAAAGGACACACAAGAATCATCCTTGTCACTTTTGTCTCTCTGGGTTCTTTAGTTACACAAAAGAGCCTGGATATTCTCGGGTCCAGTGCCATCTCCACACTTCACTAGCTGTTTGAGGTTCATCCAGTATCTTACCATCACTGTACTTAAGATTCTAAATCTTGCAAAGGGAAATTATTTTAGAGGGTAATTGTGAGGATGAAATGTGTTCATTTATATACATCAATTAGAACAATAATTGGTACCCTGTAATTTTTTAAGTAAAATTATTATTATTATTATTATTATTATTTTAGTAACTTCTGTAAATAGCATCACTCATTTGGATCTTCACCCTAAATTAACCATATGCACAAGTTGGATAGAAAGGTAGGAGAACGGAAACTGATATTTGTTGCTGGTTTTCTTTAGGCAATTAATGTACTATGAATTTCATGTGGTACGGTTCATTTAACTCTCTGAACAAATTATTTGGGAAAATATAATAAATTATTCCCAATATGATAGACATTCTATGATAGTAGCCACTGAGTCAGTCTTGCAACTAGATCTGTAGCGCTTAATTTCGTGTGTCAACTTGGCTAGGCTCTGTCGCTCACTTGTTTGGTCAAACATCAGTCTTGGTGTTGTTATATTCTTTCTTGGTTTCCCCTGAGATATTTTTAGATAAGATTACCATTTAAATCAGAAGCCTTTTAATAAAAAAGATTTTATCCTCCATAATAGAAGTGGGCTTCATCTAATCAGTAGAAAACCTTAAGAGAAAGGACTGAAGTCCCCACAAAGGGAAGGAAGTCTGTTCCGAGACTCAAGGCTGCCCCTAGAATCAGTGCTGCAATATCAACTCTTACCAGTAATTCCATTCTGCTGACTCAACCTGCAGATTTCAGCATTGCCAGTCCCTATACTCCTGTGACCCTGTTATCTAAGTTAACCTTTCATTATATACAGATCTATCTACCTACCTGTATATCAGGTAGATATATAACATTTAAATAAAAAGAGATTACATATAGCAATTATATATAGAAGGAAATACATATGTGTGTAAACACATACATATATAGTTGTACACTTGCCTACCTATATATACATATATACACACATATTAGTTCCAGTTTTCTGGAGAACACTGATATAGGCTTCTGGCACTGTTAGTTACATAGTAAATATTCATTGATTGATGGAATACATATAGGCAGGCACTCACAATTGAATGAGGAATAAAAATGGGAAAAGAAAATTAGAAAATTTAAATGAAATATTTCACTCATATTTGAATACGAGGAAGATAGAATTCAGACCAATAGTTATCTAAATCTAAAACGATGTTAGGGACTGGGATTTAGCTCAGTTGGTAGAGTGCCACTCTGAAGTCTCTGAGGTCCTGGGTTCGATTCCCACCACTACAAAAATGGGAGAAGGAGGTGACAATCCACTCCCAAGGCAATCCCGGAATCAACCTTTGAAAACTCCATGAGGGTCACTATGAGTCGGATGTGACTTGACCACACCTAACAACAACAACCAAACCATGTTGCATCTTCTCTAACAATTCCATGTCTTCTGTTGTGGCTGTTCTTGTTGTTGTTAGGTGCCATCAGGTGGAATCCACCTCATAGCAACCCTCTGTACCACAGAAAGAAACACTTCCGGACACTGTACCAAGCCTGACACTGTGTCAGTGAATCTCTGCTACTCCTAGGATTTTCAAAGGCTGATTATTTCAGGAGTGGCCTGCCAGGTCCCTCTACCTAGCTAGGTCCCTCTACCTGCTAGGTCCCTCTACCTAGCCTATAGTGCTCAGTATTCCCAGGGGTCTCACATCCAAGGACTAACCAGGCCGATCCTGATTAGCTTTGAGATCAGGCAGGAGCAGATGCCAGGGTACTATGGCTGCAGACTCTCTTCTGTCACACCTTAACAATAAACAGTAATAATGCCATTGTTGTTATAAGGAGATAAATTTCTCCCACTCATGCACATAATTTCCACATGCAGCTTATCAGAGAATAAAATAATTACTCAAGCTAAAGTTCTTTGATTCTTGTTTCCTTATCTTCTTTTGACTATACATATCAGAAATGATTATTACAGAAATGATTTTCTACATTTTCCAAAATAAGTCATTTAATTTGAATTCTGCCACTGAGTTATGTTTTGATCTTAGAAATGTAAATCAATTCTTTTGGGCCTCAGTTTCTTTATTGTAATTTATTTGTAAGTATCTCTAAAAGGAAAATATTACATTAGCAGTATGTTGAAATATTGGTGTTTATTATTCTCTTAAACATGCCATACAAGGATTTCATGCTCTTTCCACTTCTATGTATTTCCAGTCATTCCATGTGTATTGGTATATTCCATACCATTCCATGTATAATGTTCAAAAATAGAAAACTTCCCTAAGCGTCAGTATGCCTGAGGCTATTTTATTCCTCCAAATTTTTGTTTACACTTTATCTCTGCCTGGAATGTCAAAACTCAGAGGAATTATTGTTATGTTGAGGATTTATTTTCCAAAACTCTTGATGGAGCCATATGCTTAGATTTGTTCCTCTTTACTTCCATATTAATATAGGCACCTTCTTAACAGTTTTACTGAACATGTCAGTATCTAAGTCTTATATATTATTCATAAGAAATTTGAAGCTATATCTAACCTAAATATTTGTATGTACCACATAAATACCTTGTTAGATATAAAGCAACTTAATAAACTTTTTAATTGAAATAAAACATTATTGACTCTTGTAAAGATTTCAAAAATTTGAAAGACCTCAGTATTCTTTTTTTATTAGAAATTTTTAATGTACATCATAATGTGATTCATTTTGACATGCTTTTCGTTGTGACAATTTTCATATATGCAATTTGATAAGCATTATTCATATAGGTTACCCCTTACCCTCCTCTATGTTTCCCCCCTCCCTCCTTCCTATCTAAGTTTCCCATCCAAGTCTTCTCTATCTTTTACTATATAGTATTTTTCTAT
>VMDO01025502.1:0-28123 GCA_007922755.1 Pedetes capensis
CCTCCTCCTCCCCCCCCTCCTCCTACTTCTTCTTCTTTTTTTGGAAGAATTTGTATTAATTTTTCTTCAAAAGTATGTACAATTGCCCAGAGAAATCATTTGGTCCTGGGCTTTTCCTTGTGGGAAGGTTTGATTACTAATTTAATTTCTTTTATAGATATGTTTAGGTTTTCTATTTCTTAAGTCCATTTTGATAGCTTGTGTCTTTCTAATAATGTATACATTTTATTTAGTTATCTAATTTATTGGCAGACAGTTACAGTGTTTCTTTGTGGTTATTATTTCCTTCCCTCATAAATATACTACTAAATATTTGCACAATGCTCTATCATATGGATGTGTTATAAATTTCACTCCAATTTTGATGAATATCTTTGGCACTTTAGATCCACTCCCCTCCATTTTTTCTGTTATAAATATTGAAATGACCATTTCTGTGTAAGAAGCATTTTCTGTGCAGATTTTTTTTCCAGCACCGGAGGCTTGAACCCAGGGTCTCACGTATTCTAGATAAATGCTCTACAATTGATCTGCAGCCTACAACCCCATTTGTTTATTTATCTTTTTAAATTAAATTTTAATAAGTACATGCGACATAATGAGTTTCCTTATAGCATTACATATAATTATATCATGAACTTTGCTCTTATTTGCTGCCTTACTCCCATGTATCTCTTATCCATAGAAACGTCTGCACTTCCATGTTCATTGCAGCAGTGTTTACAATAGCCAAAATATGGAATCAGGCTAGATGTTCCTCAACAGATGAATGGATTAAAAAGATGTAGCCGGGCATGGGTGCACACACCTGTCATCCCAGCAACCTCACTGAAGTAAGAAATATGGGCAAAGGCTTATACACACCAAAAGGATGTATGATTGTCTCTGCTCTCCCCATTTCTCTTCTCTGTCTCTTCTGCTAAGGGGCTGGGATTTAGTTCAGTTGGTAGAGTGCCTCTCTGAGGTCCTGAGTTCAATTCCCAGCACCGCAAAAGTGGGAGAAGGATGTGGCAATCCACTCCCGAGGCAATCCTAGCTACTTTGGGGACTAAGGCAGGAGGATCCCTTAAGACCAGGAGTTTGGAACCAGCCAGGGTAACACAGTGAGACCTGTTTCAAAAATATTTTTTTAAAGTACCCTAAGGAGCTGGGCGTGGTGGCCCACGCCTGTAATCCTAGTGGCTCAGGAGGCAGAGACAAGAGGATCGCAAGCTCAAGACCAGAGGCAGTCTGTGTAACTTAGTGAGAACTTGTCTCAAAAAAAAAAAGTAAAAAAATGGTCTGGGGGGGTGCAGCTCAGTAGTCCAGCACTTGCAGAGCATGCAAGTGTGAGGCCCTGGGTTCAACCCCAAGTACCACAAAAAAATACATAAATAAATAAATAAAAATAAAGTACCCTAAGGAAATCACATTAGCTTAAATTTTATTATTATTATTATTATTATTATTATTATTATTAGCAATACTAGGGGTTGAACCCAGGCCTCATTTTCTTTTGTCAGCACATTAGTTTAAACCTTTTTTCATGTCTATTTTTTTACAATATAATAAGTTTCATTATGGCATTGCCATACAATTTTCTCACATACATACCTCATATTTACTCCCTCATTCTCCCGTGTTTCTACCTATTTTTTCTCTCCCCCTCCAAATATATCCCCTTATACTTTTCAATCTTTCATATATGTGTGTGTGTGAAAGAAAAAATGTATACATATATGTATATGTATATATTTTTATACATATATATGTATATATTTTTGTTTCTAAAATAGATCTAGCTGGGATAACACGTGTGTGCACACATGCCTGGCTACATTTTTAAAATCCATTCATCTAGCCTGATTCCATATTTTGGCTATTGTAAACACTGCTGCAATGAATATGGAGGTGCAGGTGTTCCTATGGTATGATGACTTACATTCCTTTGGGTATATACTCAGGAGTGGGTCAAATCATAGTTCCATTTTTAGTTTTATGAAGAACCTTCAGGCTGATTTCCATAAGGGTTGTACTAGTTTACCATCCCACTAGCAACGTGTGAGATTCTTTTTTCCCCTGCATCCTCACCAGCATTGTTGTTGTTTGTTTGTTTGATGCTAGCCATTCTGGCTGGAGTGTGATAAAATCTCAGTGTAGTTTTGATTTGCATTTCTCTGATGGCTAAGAATGTTGAAAATTTTTTCATATATTTATTGGCCATTTGTACTTCTTTTTTCTGTGTGTGGTGCTGAAGATCAAACTGTACTTCTTTTGAGAACTATCTGTTCAATTCAATTGTCCACTTATTGATTGGATTGTTTGGTTTTGTGGTATTTAATTTTTGAGTTCTTTATTCTAGATATTAATCCTCTGTCAGATGTATAGTTGGCAAAGATTTCCACCCATTCTGTGGATTCTGTGGGCTCTCTCTTTACTGACTGTTTCCTTTGTTGTACAGAAACTTTTTAATTCCATGCAGTCCCATTTGTTGATTCTTACTACTATTTCCTGAGTCCTTTTTTTTTTTTTACTTTTTGAGACAGGGTCTCGCTAAATTACGCAGACTGCCTCTGGTCTCGAACTTGCCATTCTCCCACCTCCTGAGCTGCTGGGATTACGCAGACTGCCTCTGGTCTCGAACTTGCCATTCTCCCACCTCCTGAGCTGCTGGGATTACAGGTGTGCACCACCGCCTGTAACCTGCTATTTCCTGAGTCCTTTTAAGAAAGTTCTTGCCTATGCCTATATCTTGAAGTGTTTTTCCTATGCTTTCCTTTAGCAATTTCAAAGTTTCCAGTTTTGCATTAAGATTTTTAATCTATTTTTGAATTGATTTTTGTACAGGGTGCGAGATAGTGCTCTCTTTCATTTTTCTGTATGTGAATATCCAGTTTTACCAGCACCACTTGTTGAAGAAGCTATCTTTTCTTTAATGTTTGTTTTTGGCACCTTTGTCAAAAATCAGGTGGTTTAGTTACACGTGTTTATTTTTTGGTCCTCTGTTCGATTCTGTTGGTTTTCATGTCTATTTTTTGCCAGTACCAAATATTTTTGTTACTATGGCCCTGTATATAGTTTGATGTCCAGCATTGTGATGTTCCCTGCATTGCTTTCTACTTAGGATTGCTTTGCCTATCAGGGTCTTTTGTGCTTCCACACGAACTTTAGGATTATTTTTTCAATTTCTGTGAAGAATGTCATTGTAATTTTGATGGGGATTGCATTGTAGATATCTTTTAGTAGTATGGCCATTTTCACAGTATTAATTCTGCAGATCGGCACATTAGCTTTAATTTTAAAGAAAAGTTTACATAAAGTCCCAAGAGCTTTCACTTTGGTTGTCTCTGCTGGTAATATGCACTATTTAAATGGATTTAAGGAACGTAGTCATACCACTGGGGCATTGGATCCCATCAGATCTCTGAAGCCAAATAGGGTAGGACCTGGTTAGTACTTGGATGGGAGACCACCTGGGAATACCAGGTGCTGTCGGCTTGGGAGAAGGACCTGACAACCCACTCCCAAAAAACAACCAGCCATTGAAAACCCTAGGAATAGCAGAGAAACACAACAATAGTGTTTCATCTGCTGTAGGTGGGGTCACTAAGAGTCAGACAGCTACTGGAGGGCACCTATCAACAACAAGAACAAGAACAAGAACAAGAACAACAACAACAACAACAACAACAAGGAATGTAGTGACACAGACCATGTAGAAATAGCAAAATGTTTGTGGTGTTCTCCACCTTAAAGCCTTTTCACTTTCATTTTGTGGCTACAGCTGTTGTGGAGTTGCAGAACCTTGACTGTTTGGATTCTCTTCTAGACTGGATTAGGTTACATTTAATGCCACCGTGGAGGCGTGTTTTGGATAGACTCACTTTTGAAATGCTCATGAAAGAAATTCTTTGGCAGCGGGATTCCTACACTGCAGCTGGCAATCAGTATCCCTTAACTTCCCAATTCTAATGAGGCATCTTAGCTTTGAGAAAAAAAAAAAAAAAAAAGAAAGAACGAAAGAAAGAAAGAGCATTTTTCCCCCATAAGGAAGAAACTGTCTTCAGCAAACAGGAGGTAATAGCCTTCTGGCGATCCTGAGATATTGACTCATGGTTTCCAGAGCAGTGAGACTCTACCTACCTGAGTGTGGCAATCAGGCTACAGTCTCACCTATCATCCTCTCAATGAACAATTCTATTTTGGTGCCAGGAGCATTAAAGGAAACTCAGCCTGACCACCTGTAGGCTGGGCTTCTGCTGTATGTACTCTAGAAGCCAGAGCTGCCAGCTCTGAAAATAGGTCACAAGTGACTAACAGTCCCTGAGAGGCTCACAGGAAGTAGCTATAAAGGTCAAGAGAAGTTTTTAATGACTATACAGGAGGCCAGTGAATGATAGGCTTTGAGGAGCTTCTGTGGTTGGCATCTGAAACAGGCACTTGGAGACGCTGCCTTGCTGCCTTGGGGACAGAGTGACAGGTGTTGAGATGTGAGCCTGATGCCTCAGCCCCATGGAAGAACTGGCTTTGCTACATTGTGCAAAAAGCCCATTTGTGTATATGGGAATCATTTTGTAGGACTCGAGATGACCATGAGGAATTCACAGCATTACCTTTAGAAATCTGATACAGTATTCCCAAGAGTATAGTCAGGGTTGGGATGAACAATCTTTGAATTAATTCCAACTCAGATAAGTGATCCTATGAAGTTGGATATATACTGTATGCCTATGAGTATACATTTTTATGGATCATTTGTTATTGAAGTTCACACCTTATGCTTGAGAATGCTATTTCACTGACACGATTGCTATAATACAAATGTTAGGGTACAGTTACAATCTTGATATTATTTTCTACTTGTCTTAGTGGCCAGCAACACAATTTCCAAACCAGTTTGACCTAGGGAACTATAAGTTTCCAAATAAAAACCAGGGTAGCACCCCATACAAACAGGCAGAATGTCATAGGATAAAAGTCAATAAATTAGCTATGAAGGGTCAGATGGTAAAATTTTTGTCTTTGTGGGCCATATGTTCTCTGTCATAACTCCTCAACTCTGCTATTGTAGCATAAAAGCCACTATAGACAATATGTAAATGAATGAGCAAGGCTGTGTGTTCCAGTAGATCTCCATTTAGAAAACTAATGTGCTGGCATGGGAGTATAGCTCAGTGGTATACTCAGTGTAGGCATGAGGCCCTGATTTGACTCCCTACGCCAATGAAAAAATAAACAAATAAGAAAAGAAAAAAAGGAAACTGGACACAGTGGTGCACATCTATAATCCCAGCGACTCAGGAGGCAGAAGCAGGAGGATGGCAAGTTCGAGACCAGAGGCAGTCTGTGTAATCTAGTGAGACCCTGTCTCAAAAAGCAAAAAAAAAAAAAAAAAAAAAAAAAAAAAAAAAAGGGAGTTTAGGGTACAGCTCAGTGGTACAGTACTTGCAAAGGATGCAAGCACAAGGCCCTGGGTTAAACCCCCAGTACTGTGCAAACAAGCAAACAAAAAACAAACAAAAAAACAGAACAAAGAAAAACAAAAAGGACTTAGGGTGCAGCTCAGTGGTACAGCACTTGCGAAGCATGCAAGCGCAAGGCCCTGGGTTCAACCCTCAATACTGCGCAAACAAACAAAACAAAACAAAACAACAAAAAAAGGAAAAGACAAGAAAAGAAAAGAAAGAAGAAAACTAGTCAGTTATCTATGGCTAGGGACTTTATAGGGTAAAAATATGGGCTCTGGAGCCAGTTTCAAATCCTTACTCCATTGCTTGCTAGCTGTGTGATCTTAGTATTATCTTCTCTGTGCTCCAGTCTCTTCATCTCTACATTGATAATAGTAACTACTATAATAGTAACTACTACTACTACTTACTACTACTATAGTAGTAACTACTATAATAATTACTTGAAAGTGCTTATATAAAAATGAAATGTATTAAATTTGTGAAGTACTTGATGCATAACAGATACTAGGAACTATAAGAATTTGTTAGATAAACAGATATCCTGTGAGGTAGGTAATATTATTCCCATTAAAAATAAAATTTAAAGAAAGAAATACCTGACTTGTAATGAGGTAGCTAAGATTTGACTCAGTTTCCTCATCTTGAACACAATTGTTCTCTTATCATCAGAGGTCAAACCACTACATGTAAATACAAGGACAGTCCCTGAAACAGTCTACGAACCAGGCTTTGGCCCCTCAAACCATACTTTAAAGTTCTACTTGTGTTTCTCCTCTCCCCATCCACACAAGGAGCAGCAATGTGCTAGAATAGGTTTGCATCAGCTCATTAGAGCAGACCACTAAATTTTCAGGAATTTTGTGAAAGATTTGTTAAACTGTTGGGAGCTTGAAAATGACTATGGTAAGAGTGTTTACATCATGAACTTTGCAGGTGTTTCAAATCAGGGGTATTCACCTGTTGGAGGACCAGTTTTCTAGCACAAAACTGGTTATATGCCAGCAGTGATACTTCTCTAGCAGAGAGTCCTTGTTCTAAAAGAATGAGTTTACAAACATTATTCAGTGGCCCACAGACCACTGTATCCTAGAGCACCATGGCCTCAGAAGAAGGCCATGCCCCCCAAAAGATGAGCAAGCAACAGGAACAAGCTGGTAGTGGCCCTGGACTCTTATTTCTAGATGTTCAACTCATAGCTCTGCTCCATGTTCCTGTTCCAGTACACACACACACACACACACACACACACACACACACCCCTGAAGAGTTCAAGCTAAATATGGACAGAATGGCTTTAGCTGTACTAAAAGAGAGATAAAGATAGAGCTTGTTGGGCAAACATCACATTCAAACTGCTATTTTTGTTGTTTGCCAGGCTGGGGATGAATTCAGGGTGTTGTGCATGCTAGGCAAGCTCTTTACCACTGGGCTAAATCCTCAGCCCTCAAAGTACTTTTAATGGCCACTTTTTAAAGGAAAGGCAGTGAGTGTTTGCTTTTCTACTTCTTCAGGTGACGTCTTCCCAATGGAAGCATGTATCTTCTTTTGTGGAAGCAGCAAAGGAAATACAAAAGAAGGCTGGACTCAAGACTCTTAGACAGATCTCTTTTGTGAACTTCAATTTTCTTCTTTATAAGATAGGAATCATCCCATTACTTGTCTGACACAGAGTGTGTGAAAATCAATGATACTGTGTTATTTATTAATTCAGCAGAATTATTATTAGTACCATTATGTGCTTAGTCCCTTGCTAGGGGTTGGGGTTCTAGAGGTGGGTGGGAAAAGTCCTTGTTCATGAGAAAGTTCGAGTTTGGGTGTTTAAATGGCATAATCCAAACAGTCTGGATGCCAAAGAATGATCATTATGGCTTTATTTGGTAATGATGGTTGAATGTTTGGCTCTAGAGTGGAGGTCCCCAACTTTGGGCCATGGGTTGATATATTCCCGTGGCCTGTTAGGAACCAAGTGGCACAGCAGGACGTGAGTGATGGGCAAGCAAGCAAAGCTTCATCTGTATTTACAGCCACTTCCAATCACTCTTATTACTGCCTGAGCTCAGCCTGCTGTCATATCAGTGGCAGCATTAGGTTCCTATAGGAGTGAGAAACCTACTGTGAACTATACATGCAAAGGAGCTAGACTGCACACTCCTTATGAGAATGTAATACCTGATAATCTGAGGTGGAGCTGAGATAGTGATGCCAGCACTGGGGAGCAGCTGTAAATACATATTAATATTAGCAGAGAGGTTTGACTGCACAGGGGCCATAATAAATCAACTGCCTGCAGATTCGTATCAAAACCCTATCAGAGTTGGGTGTGGTGGCTCACACCTGTAATTCCAGCAACTCAGGAGGCAGAGCCAGGAGGACCGCAGGTTCAAGGTTAGAGGCAGCCTGAGCAACTTAGCGAGAGCCTGTCTCAAGATAAAAAATAAAAACTGGGTTGGGGGTGCAGTCCAGTGGTAGAGCACTTGCAAAGTATATGCAAGGCCCTGGGTTCAACCCCCAAGTACTGCAACAAACAAACAAAAATCTATCAGTGAGTATGGAGAAAAGATTGAGGTTTTCCAAGATTTTTATTTACTTGGTTCTATAATCAACACCTGTGGAAGCAGCAGTCAAGAAACCAAAAGATGCATTGCATTGGGAAAAGCTGTGGCGAAAGATCTTTAAAGAGTATTGAAAAGTAAAGATGTCACATTGAAGACGAAGGTGAGCCTGATTCAGGCCATGATATTTTCAGTTGCATCACATGGTTGTGAAAGCTGGACATTGGACAAGGGAGACAGGAGAAGAATTAATGCTTTTGAATTATGGTGCTGGAGAATATTGAATGGACCATGGACTGCCAAAAGAACCAACAGATCTGTCCTAGAAGAAGTACAACCAGAGTGCTCCTTGGAAGCAAGATGGCTAGACTGTGTCTTTTGTACTTTGGACATTTTGTCAGGAGGGACCAATCACTGGAGAAGGAAACATCATGTTTGGGAGAGTGGCAGGTCAATGAAGAAAAGGAAAACCCTCAACTAGATGGATTGACACAGTATCTGCAACAATGAGCTAAAACATAAATAAGATCATGTGCCTGGCACAGAATCGGGGAGTGTTTCTTTCTGTTGTACATAGGGTTGCTATGAGTTGGACCCAACTTGACAGCACCTAGCAACAATGACAATAATCAAAGAGTGGCAAGTGATAGTTAAGCTGTATCCAGTGGCAGTTTTATAGTGGCAAGTGAGTTGATGTACTTCAATTGTATCACTGTATATGGTGGCAGGCTTTAAATCAGAATCCAACACTCACTTTAGCCAGCCCAAGGCTTGCCCATTATTTTATTTTCTACTTCCATCTGCACCTCTTTCCTGCACTATGCATTTGTCTCAGTCAAGGTTTGGATAAGCCCACAAGCTAAACCTAGCCAAAGTGAGTAAAAAATAAATGTCCCTGGAGAGCTTCTTTGAAAAGAGAAGAACCAATGATGGGACAGCCAAAGACTTCAGACTTCAAGAGTGCCAATTCCAAAATAAGCTGCATTTCAAAGAAAATACCCAGAGTCCTATTTCAATTATGTATTCATGGCTGGTGATATAGCTCAGTGGTACAGCACTTGCCTAGCAGGTGTGAGGCTCTGAGTTTGATCACCAAAAAGAAAAGACAAAAATTTTAAAAAATTTAAAAAAAATTTTATGGGTTCATCGCAACAGGTGATTCACATTCTCCAAGCCTGCTTTGAGTAATATGTGATGACCAGCTATCCAAAAAAGCCATGAAAATTTCAATTGTTTTGCCATGTGGAGACCAAGCACCCTACTTTAAAAGACAAGGCTTTGGAGTTTTTCAAAAGGAAAAAAAAGAAAAAAAGAAAAGAGTGGACATGAAGAAGTGAAGCAAACATATAAGGGCACCTCCTCATCAAATATGTCCTCATTGAGACCATCATTCTTAGTGGCTGACCACATTGCTAAAGCTAAGAAGCCCTTTACTATTGATGAAGAGTAGATCCTGTCTGCTGCTAAGGACATTTATCATGATATTTTAGGAGAGGCTGCAGTTCAAAAGGTGGCATGTGTTTCTCTTTCAGCTAGCACCAAAACTAGACAAAATGATGAAATAGCATAGGATATTGAGGCAGAATTATCAGAGAGGATTGATGAGTCACTATGGCATGCTATCCAGGTTGACAAGTCTACCAACTTTGATAACAAGGCAACAATGTTTGTTTTTGTGTCGTATGTTTTCCAGGACAATGGGTAAGGGGATATGTTATATGAACTTTTATTGCCAACGGACACCCCTACTGCAGAAGTATTCAAGTCCTTGAATGATTACATGTCAGGAAAACTGAATTGGTCATTCTGTTTCAGTATATGCACAGAGGGAGTGGCTGCCATGACCGGATGGCTTTCTGGTTTCACTACTTGGGTCAAAGAGGTCACTTCTGAATATGAGTCTGTGCACTGTGTCATCCATAGAGAAATGCTGGCTAGCTGAAAAATGTTGCCTAATCTTAACGTTTTGCAGGATGGGACTAAAATTATCCACCACATTATAGTACATGCCATTCATGTATGCCTGTTCACATAGCTCTGTATGGAGGTGGATGCAAAGCACATGTCTTCTCAACACAGAAGTAAGATGGCTATAAAGAGAGATCACTGGCCAGAGGTTTTCAGTTAGGAGAGATGCTCCAGAGATTTCTTTCAGAAAAACAGTCACCCCTGGCAGCACCTTTCAATGACGCAGAATGGGTCACAAAATTTGCTTACATGTGTGACATATTCAAAGTGCTCAACAAACTCAATCTGTCACTTCAGGGGAGAATGACAACTATATTCAAGCTGGCAGATAAAGTGGCTACATTCAAAGCCAAACTGGAATTATGGTGGCAACAAATGAACAATGGGATTTTTCATGTTTCAAACATTAGCAGAGATTTTGAAAGAGACTGAGCCAGGGCCTTCTTTCTCCCAGCTAGTGCGCGATCACCTACAACTTTCAAAAGAGTTTGTACATTATTTCCCAACACAAAAGACCCTGAACTGGGAAGGGATGGATCCATGACCCATTTGTAAATAAGCCTGGAGAATCAACGTTGTCCATGCTAGAAGCAGGTCAACTGCTTTAGATAGGAAATGACCATGGCTTTAAAAGTTGTTTTTTTTTTTTTTTTTTTTTTTGTTGTTGTTGTTGTTGTTTTTGTTTTGCTTTAGTTTTTATTTTTGAGGACTGGAGGGTTGGTCAAAGGGCCTTGTGTATGCTTTTGTGAGCACTATACCACTGAGCTGCACCTCCAGCCCATTTTTTTACATTTCATTTGGGACAGGGTCTCACTAAGTTATGTAGGCTGCCTTTGGCCTTGAACTTGGGATCCTCTTGCCTCAGCCTCCAAAGTTGATGGGATTACAGGCATGCACCACTAAGCTGGCTAAATGTATGTCTGAGATAACTTCAAATCTCTATACATTCTGGATTAAAGTCAAGGTGGAATATCCCGAGATGGCCACAAAAGCACTGAAAAGCCTGCTTTCATTTCCAACATCCTACCTTTGTGAAGCAGAGTTTTCTGCCATGAAAGCAACCCAAATGAGATTATGGCATAGACTGGGTATAAGCAACACACTTTGGGTGTCACTGTCTCCTATCATCCCCAGATGGGATCATATAATTGCAAGAAAACAAGCCCGGGGTCTCAATAATTCTGCATTATGGTGAATTGTATAATTATTTCATTACATATTACAATGTAATAATCATAGAAATAAAGTGCACAATAAGTATACTGTGCTTAAATCATCTGGAAAACACCCCTTTCCCCTGTTTATGGGAAAGTTGTCTTCCCTGAAACCAGTCTCTGGTGTCAAAAAGGTTGAGGATCGCTGCTCTAGAACTGGGCTGCTTGGGTCTGAATCCTAGATGTTTTGTTTACTAGCTCTGTGGCCTTGGACGAGTTATTGTATGTATACTCTGTATATTACTTATTCTATAAAACGGAATTTTAAGATTTCTTCAGTTTCACCTCTAAACAGAGAAAATAATGGTATCTACTTCCTTGGATTGTTGTGAGGATGAACTGAGATAATAGATGAAAGTATTTAGAGCCTTGGAAACAAAACCATCAAGAAGCCAAGCAGGGTGATGCACACATGTACTCAGCACTTGGGAGGGAAAAGTTGGAGGATTGTGAGTTGGAGGCCAGCTTGGGCTACATAGCAAGACACCTGTCTCGTAAAACAAAAATAAAAACAAACAATAAAACATGAATAATATGCAGGCTAATCGTTATGGATCTAAAATGTTTCCAAAAGGTCATGTGTTTGAATGTTTGGTCCCCAGGTTGTGGCTCTATTTGTGGAGGCTGTGGAACTTTGGCAGGTGGGATCTAACTTTGAAGAAGTAGGTCACTGGGGGAGGGTCTTTGGAGCTTTTTACCCATTCCAGTGATTGTCTCTTCTTCCTAATCAGAAAGATCTGAAGAAGTCACCTGCCGCCTGCCCCACAGCCTGCCCTGCCGCTGTGCTTGCCTGGCTCCATGGACTAAAATCCTCTAACCATAAGCCCCAATAAATAGTTCTTCTAATAAGTTTTCTTCAGTAAGTTTCTCTGCCACAGTGATGTACCAGCTGACTAATACACTAATAGAAGACACAAACACTTGTTGTTGTTGTTGTTGTTGTTGTTGTTGTTGTTAGGTGCTGTCAAGTCGGTATCCAACTCATAGCAACCCTCATAGGGTTTTCAATGGCTGAGTGCTTCGAGATTGCCTTGGGAGTGGATTGCCAGGCCCTTCTCCCAATTTTGGGGTGCTGGGAATTGAACTCGGAGCCTCAGAGACTGCAGCACAGTGCTCTACCCACTGAGCTAAATCCCAGCCCCTAAGTTGTTAGGTGCCATCGAGTTGGTATCCGACTCATAGTGACCCTCATAGGGTTTTCAATGGCTGAGTGCTTCGGGATTGCCTTGGGAGTGGATTGCCAGGCCATTCTCCCATTTTTGCGGTGCTGGGAATCGAACTCGGGACCTCAGAGACTGCAGCGCAGCGCTGTACCAACTGAGCTAAATCCCAGCCCAGACATAAACACTAACAGATACTTATTCAAGATTGTATGTGCTGTGATATGTTCAGAAAATTGATTTTTTTTGAGACAGGCTCTTGCTATGTAACCTAAACTGGCCTCAAACTTGCACTTGTAATTTTCGTGCCTCAGCCTCTTGAGTGCTGGGATAAAAGGCATGTTCCACTATGCCTGGCTAGAAGAGAGATTCTTCACTTAGCCTGAGTTGGGGGGATGTTTGAAGGAAATGGTGTTTGAGATTACAAATTCATTCATTTATTGGTTCATTCACCAGACAACAAACATGGATTCACCTAGCACTGAGTATGCAGCCATAAACCAAACTGACTGACTCAGTCTCTGCCAGTAGCAGCACCTAGAGATGGTTAGGGGAGGGGAATAGTTTATGTGTCTCCCACAATTCCATAAGACTTTCCCAAATATACAAAAATGGATTGCTGATACTTTTTCAATCTACATAAGTGTCATGAAAATCCAGCCTTAAGATAAATCCCTATTTCTCTTCCAAAGTAATTTCCATTTTGTTTTGCTTTGGTTTTTGAAACAGGGTCTTGCTGTGTATTCAAAGTTGGCCTCAAACTCACAATCCTACTGCCTCATCAACCTAAGTGCTTTGATTACAGATGGGTACCACTACATTGAGCTTTAATTGCCACTTTAAATCTCCTTCTAGAAAAATGCTGGAGTTGCAACTGGTCCCACTTTCACAGAGCTTACATACAGTGTAGTGGGAGAGACAGGTCTAACATATATACAAATGTGTGTGTGGGGGGAGGAGTGTGCACGTGTGTGTGTATGTTCACAGAGAGTTAAAACTGTGATATTTATAAAGAAAAAGGATATCATAAGAAAATAAAGGGAAAGAAGGAGTGTCCAGGCAAGCCTTTTTCAAAATCTTATGAATACGTATTTAAGCTAAGAGTTGAGTTTGTAAGAGTTAGGTAGGGCAAGGAGAAAAGGGAAGGGAGAAAAAGAACAAGTTGTGCAAAGACTCTGAAACAGGAAAGAGCTTGGTGTATTTGAAGAACTGAAAGAAGACCATGTGGTTGGAGCAAGGAAAGATGGAGAAGGGATGTAGGGTGAGAGGATGGTGAGGTGGAGGAATGTCAGCAAAAGTGGAAGGGTGGGCAGGCCACAGCCTATGCTAGACCTTGTTGGCCAAGGAAGTTTGTGTTTTATTCTAAGTGAAATGGGAGGCCATTAAAAGCTGTCATCAGGAGCTATGCTCGAATGCATGCACAGTCTGGCAACTATGTGAGAATGGATTGGAAGGGTCACAAATCAGGGGCTACTGTGGTAGTCCCAGGTGAGAAGTGGAGTGGCTAGGCTTATTTTTATAGTAACAGCAATGGATAGATGTGGAAGGATTTGAAACAGACTTGACATGGGATTGGAGATGCGGGGGTGAAAGAGTAGGAAATATAAAAAATGACTTCAATGGAAATAAGATCATTATATCAAAGAGAGGTCTGCACTCTCACAGCACTATTCATAATAACCAATACATTGATTCACCTAGCGCTGAGTATGTAGCCATAAACCAAACTGACTGACTCAGTCTCTGCCAGTAGCAGCACCTAGAGATGGTTAGGGGAGGGCAATAGTTTATGTGTCACCCACAATTCCATAAGAATTTCCCAAATATACAAAAATAGATAGCTGATACTTTTTCAATCTACATAAGTGTCATGAAAATCCAGCCTTAAGATAAATCCCTATTTCTCTTCCAAAGTAATTTCCATTTTGTTTTGCTTTGGTTTTTGAAACAGGGTCTTGCTGTGTATTCAAAGTTGGCCTCAAACTCACAATTCTACTGCCTCATCAACCTAAGTGCTAAGTGGAATCAACCAAGGTGCCCATTGACAGAGAAATGGACAAAGAGAATGCGGAATATACACAACTAAATATTATTCAGCCACAAAGAGAATGAAATCCCATCACTTGTGGCAACATGGGTGGAACTAGAGGATGTGTCAAGTGAAATAAGCATAGAAATAAGGCACAGAAGGGCCAAAATGGCATATTCTCATTTAAAGAAGCTAAAAAAAGTCAGTCTCATAGAAGAAGAGGGTAGAATAGTGGTGAGTACAGACTAAGAAGAAGACAGGCACTGTGGCATATGCCTATAATCGCAGTGACTTGGGAAGCTGAGACAAGAGGATAGTGAAGCTGATGTCAGAGAGAGCCTGTGCAACTTAGTGAGATCCTGTCTCAAAATAAAAAAATAAAAATGGGGCTGAGGATGTGGCTCAGTAGTGAAACACTTGCCTATCTTGTGTAAGGCCATGGGTTCAATCCCCAGTACTGCAATCTCCCCCAAAAAATGAGAGAGAGAGAGAGAGAGAGAGAGAGAGAGAGAGACTGACTATGAAGGAAAAGGGGGACGGTGCTAGTAAGAAGTACCAAAACATGATTAGCTAGGAGGAACCAGTTCTAGTGTTCCAAGGCATGACAGGGTGACTATAGTCTACAACAATTTATGATGTATTTCAAAATAACTACAAGGATCTAAAGTTTGCCAACACATAGATATGATAAATGTTTGAGGAGATGGAAAGGCTAATTATCAATTTGGTCATTATAACTAGTATATATGTATTGAATTATCATACTGCATCCTGTTTGTGTTGTGTTAGGTGCTGTCGAGTTGTGTCCGACTCACAGCAACCCTCATAGAATTTTTGATGGCTGATTGTTTTGAGATTGTTCTGAAGTGGGCTGCCACATCCTTTTCCCATTTTTGTGGTGCTGGGGATCCAACCCAGGGCCTCAGAGACTATAGAGTGGCACTCTGTCAACTGAGCTAAACTCCAGCCTTGCTGCATCCCATAAATATGTATAAATTTAAACATGAAATAATTTAAAAAATGGCTTCCAGGTTTCAGGCTGGAGAATATGAATGGGTGAGAGTGTCTTTGCTAAGGTCAGGAAGCCTGGGAGAGGAGCTGGTTTAGGGAAGAAGGCAAGAATTGGGTTTTGGGAAAACAAGTTTAATAGATGCCAGTGAGACACCAAGTGAGAATGGTAGGGGCTATGGCTCAGGGGCTCTGAAGAGAGGCCTGGGCTGTGAAGATACAAGAGTTATTAATGTACATGCAGATGACATTGACAGCTGTGATGGCCAAGGTGACCAAGGGAGAACATGCACATGTGGATCACAGTTCTTATCTTTGTTTTGGGTCTCCCAGACACCCTTTAAAAAAAAATTTTTTTTTTGAGTAGTGCTAGAGATAAAACCTAGGGCCTTGTGCATGCTTAACAAAGCACTCTGCTCTACATTCCCAGCCCTCCCAGATGCCATAGAAAAGACAAAAAATTTGCTTTAAAAAGTCTTTGCATTAGCCGGGCTTGGTGGTGCACGCCTGTAATCCCAGCGGCTCGGGAGGTGGAGGCAGGAGGATCGCAAGTTCGAGACCAGAGGCAGTCTGCGTAATTTAGCGAGACCCTGTCTCAAAAAGTAAAACAAAAATGGGCTGAGGGTGCAGCTCAGTGGTCCAGCACTTGCAGAACATGCAGGTGCGAGGCCCTGGGTTCAACCCCCAGTACCAAAAAAAAAAAAAAAAAAAAAAAAAGTCTTTGCATTCAAGTTTTAGGAATTTATAGAGCTCCTGAAGTCCATCTACAACACTTTTAAAGTCCATAGATGTCAAATTAAAACACACACCCACATCCCCTCTCACACAAAAACCAAAACATGGGCAGGGGTGTCACTTAGTGGTAAAGCGCATGCTTAGCCTGTATGAGGTTCTAGGTAAGATTTCCAGCACCAAAATAAAAACAAAAATGTGTGATGTGAGAGGAAAGGATGGTGGATAGAGCTCTGGGAAGCAACAGCATTTAGAGGCAGGATAGAGGAAGCAACCACAAGAGAATGAGGTAGACAGAGAGAAAGACGGGGGAGGAATACTGAAAGGAACAGAAAAGTGTTTCAAGTAAAGGAGATAAATGCTGTGAGAAGTCTAGAGGGATAGAGCCACAAAGTGCCCACTGAGGTTGGCAATGGTGGTGACCTCCAGGAGGCCCAGCAGTATACTTGAGGTGGGTTAACTCTGTCAGGACACTGGATGCAGATGTGAGATGAACATGGATTTGTGGGATGGAAGACAAGGTTGTTTCCGCTTGATGGTCTGCATTTTCTTAGTTAAATGGGAGGTAAAGTGATGGGGTGACAGAGAGACAAGCAAGAATAGGCTTTTTGAGCATGGAGAACTACTTTTTTCTGGAAAGTAATGTCAGAGCTTACCAGTTGGACTCTTTTCTATGTGGAGTTGTGGTTACGGATTGGAGGGCGCTCTCTCTCTCTCCCTCTCTCTCTCTCTCTCTTTCGTCTCCTGTGTTGTTCAGGCTGTCGAACTCCTGGGCTCAAGTGATCCTCCTATCTCAAGTTTCAGAGTAGCTGGGATTAAGTATGTGGGTCTTAAAGAGTTAAGTGCAGTCAGAAAAGAGAAGGGCTGGGCCCAGGGTGAGCAGGGCCTGGGGCTGAGATGGGTTGACAATCAATTAGTCTTCCAGAACATCTAAGACTGCCTCCTTCACCTTTCTGTCCACTTTGGACTTCTCTCTTCCTGGCTCCTTCTCTTCCCTCAGCTTATAAACATGCTCAAATCTTTCCTGGTGACACAGCACCTCCTCCCAAGTTAATGTTCAAATTCTCTTCTCTCCATACCCAGAACATCTGTAGCAGGGAACTTTTTGAAATATTCATCTGCTCTTTTCCTTCCTATAGTTTCCTTGCCCAGCTGTGCACTACCTTACTTTGGAAAATTTGGGTGCATCTCGCATATTGAGCTCTTCGTGGTCATTTGAAAGCCTGAGAGCATTGACAGATTCATGCTGGACAGGTTGGAGTTACACACTGCAACAAGAAGCCTGGAGGAACTTCTGGGCTTTGAAGTAGGTGTGCATTGTATGCTGCTCACTTTGGAGGGAGGACAGAGGCTGAGTTTGTCTGAAGGGGACTGTTGGGAGGCTCCTGCAAACGTGCAGCCTAGAAAGGACAGGTGCCAGTGGAACAGAGATAAGAATTTGAGGCTTAATAAGCAAGTGAAATAGACAGGACTTGGTGATTAATCAAGCATAACTCACTCATTCCTAACTTTCTAATTCTGATGATTGTGTGATGGTGGTGCCAAAAAATGGGGAAGGGGAAGCTGTAGAGTCAGAGGATGAGCTCAGTTTTGGACAGGCCAAGTTTTGGGGAGTCCCTGTAAGCCCAAGATAGAGCTCTCTGGATATCTAGTTGTAAATTTTGTGGGAGAGGTCTTGGCTGGAGAATGCTGATTTGGGAGTTGAAAGTAAAGGTGGAGGGGATCGCCCAAGAATGAGTGAGTAAAGCTGGGGGATTAGAGTGAAGACTTGCATTTAAGGTGCAGATTCACAATCGGTAGCACTTATGGATGCCACTGAAGGAAGCCAAGGCCTTCGTTACTGAGGTGTGGTGATTGGGAGAGTGCAATCCTCTGTAAACCAATGTGGTAGAGAGATTCCAGAAAGTGAGAACATCCAAAGTGTCTAATGTAGCAGAGAGATAAGGCCTGAGGAATGTCTGCTAGGTTTGGCAAAATGAAAGCCATGGGTTACTCCTGGTTGAGCAGGGTGAAGAAGGGTGTAAGGGATGTGGGAGAGAAGTCAGATTGCCAGGTGTTGAGAAATAGAAGGTGCAGCAGCCAGGCAAGACCACCCTTTAACAGATCTGCAGGAGAGGCCAAGAAGCATTTGGCAGCTAACTGGAGAGGGCACGGAGTTAATGGTTGGCTTGATAGTTTTATTTTTAGGACCTGGAGAGACTTCAGGTTTAAGGTTGAGGGGAAACAACTAGAAGCCAAGGGAGCTGGGAAAAGCGGGGGAGGAGGTTTCCAGAGCCCCGCCCCACCAGACCACTTTCTTGTTTTGCTTGACATTTCTACACTCCTTCATCTCCTATAATCATTTCAATACAGCGAAGTTCAAAACACACAGTGAGGTATGAAACAAAACGAACTCGGCTTGGGAGTAGATAGCTCATTTCCGTCTAGTGCACTGTCCACGGCATGCTGCATGAAGAAATGCCACGAAACTGTCCAGGCCCACACAACCTAGAGGCATCAGGAGCAGAATGTTTCTTGCTTGCTCTCAATGAGATGTTACTAGTGTCATGAACCTGGGATAGTGTGCCACCCCAGATGCAGTGTCACTCTGTGTCATGGACTAGAGGTGGTAGGCCCTGAGAAGTGTCCAGACTGAATGCCCCGTGCCCCTGGCGAAGTATCAAGTGTGAGGGACAGGGGCTAAGAGCATGCTGTCCCCTTCTCTAAGATGTTCAAGCAGCTAAGAGATGTGTTGGCTGCAAGGTGGAATAACAGTAACAGCAGTGGCTGGGCGCGAACAAGGCAAAATAGATCCAGGGCTGAAGATGGCTGAAGCCTCAGGCAGCAGGTGGCTAAGCATGCTCCCCGATTCCCGCGCGCATCGCGAAGGGGACTCGACGAAAACCAAACCCGCGATTTGAATATCCGGCGGAGGCTCTGCCCAGAGATAAGTCTCATGCGGTGGGCAGTATTTAATTTGCATCCAGCATTGTCGGTAGAAACTCCTTCTCGCTGGAGGTGGGGGCGGTCTGGAGATTTCTCTTGTGTACTCCTCCTGCCCTTCGCCCGAGGCCAGCGTGCAGAGCTGTTTGCCAAATTCGAACTATATAGTTCAGTATTTTGTTTGTGGTGGGATAAAAGAATGAAAAAGCCTGGATTAGGAACTAGGATCTCCAAATTTACTCACCACCATTCTAGCGCAAACTTCCTCCCTGGGCATGACCCTGGGCAAGTCTGAACTTGTCACTAAGCCTCAGTTTTTCTGTTCATAAAGTGAGGATTTGGACTGTGATCTTGTCTTTGCACGACAAGGACATCACATTTCACCTCCTCCCGCCAAAAAGAGCAACCCCCGTTAGCTAACATCGCTCTACGCCTACCTATCATAGAGTGCCTACTCGAAGCCGTTCTTTCCTCCACCGGTTGTGTGTGTGTGGGGGGGGGGGCGCTAAATGTGAGGAGGTGGGCGGGGCAGGGCACTCGCTCCGCCCCTGCCCTCCCCCGACGTCCCCTCCGTGCCCCTCCGCCCTCGGCGCTGGGATGAGGCAATCACGTGACCTCACATCCGGCGCGGGAGTCCCGAGCTCGCTGCGCGCGCTCCCCTGCCTGCCTGCCGGCTCTCCCCGTAGCGTGATCGAGCGCCGCGGCCAAGGGGAGGGGGGTTCTCTACGTCGCTGACGGCGGGAGGCCGTTTCAGAGTGCAGACCGCCCCCCTCCCCTGCGCGCCTTGCCTGAAGCCCTCCCTTGTTCTTACCCTGCCCGGCTGCACGCCGCAGCCGCGGGCGCCTAGAAGCCGAGCGCTGACGCCCCTGCGCCCGGCCCGGCCCGGCCCGGCCCGGGCCCGGGCCCCGCCGCGGCGCCTCCTCCACCTCAGCCCGAGCCGCAGCGCGCGGCGGCCGCGGCGCCTCGAGCCCGAGGGACCCGCAGCCGCCGGCGCCCGCCTCGGGCGATGGGGCTGGGCTGAGGCGAGGCGGTGGTGGCGGCGACAGCGGCGGCCCGGCCCCCTGCGGCCTTTTGGCTGCTCCGGCCGGGAGGCCGCCGAGGAGGCGGGGCGCCGGCGTGGCCGGTGAGTGGTCCGGTGGAGCGGGGCGTGGGGCGGGTGGATGGTGGTGATGGGGAGGTCGGAGGAGGCAAACGGTATTGTCGGGGTGGCGGTACCAGGTGTGGTGACGCACGGGTTGCCGCCTCGGGCCGGAATCGGGCATCACTTTTCAGGGAAGGGTGCGCGTGCTGGGGCTAGGGGCGCAGAGACCCGGAAATGTCTGGGACAGGTGAGGCGAGGAGAAAGGGTCCACGTTGTGGGTGTGGACGCGCTGTTCGCGGGGAGGGCAAGTGTGGGAGGACGCCGGGGCGCGGAATGGTGGTCCAGCCCCTCCAGAAAGTCCAAGAAGGTACTGTGGTCGAAGGGGGTGTTGGCAAGAACTCTGGGGGCGGGGGGGGGGGTTTGCCTGTGCTAAGTGTAGGAATCTGAGTTGGTCCTTAGTCATGGAGTAGTGGATGGAGCTTCTTGCCAGTCACCGCATTTTGCAGATAACCGAGGCCAGGGAGGAAAAGTGACTTCTGACTTGTTAAGGCCTCTCGGTTTCGGGCAGTGGGGTCTGGAAAAACCCAGAGCCCTTTCCTTTAGTACTTTTGTGACTACTGTATGGCCTTTCTAGCTTGATGTCTTCACCAAGTCAGGTTCTGGTGGCGGTATGACCTCTCGTTTATTTTTATTTTTTGGAGGGAGTGGGAGGAGGGGATGGAGTTGAGAGGGAGAGAATGGGGCTGGGAATTGACAGCTCTGTTCGGGGCTTCCCAATTTGGAAAGCTTTTGTGACAGGTGTTTATTGTTTCCTCTTCCCATAGATCTGACAGAAACATCCTAGGATTTTGGTGTCTGGACATAGGAGGTATGAATCACTTACAGTTATAACCACTTCTAATCGTCACAGCTATATTTAGTGGTTATATTAGTGCAAAATGAGTGGGTATGGAGTCGTAAACCTAGAACCATATACACGATTCTGAACTCAATGAATAGAACATATTTGAGTATGTAATGGCTATTTTAGATCCATAAGGCAGGAAGTTAGAATTTAGAAAGCCTAAGAAATGCAGAGACTGTAAAGATGAAGGATTTGTGGCTAAAATGAAGATGTTCCGATGTGATTCTTTTTAAGGGCCAGTATGTAATTAAAAGTGCTCTACCTTTGGTTAGAACTCAGCCTCTTTGCCAACACACATACATTAATTTTGTTTTATTGGAATATGTGTAGCATTTTTCTCTCTAGAGGAGTACTGCTTTGGGAATAGGCTACAGTTGCCACAATGGATGTGTGGGCATCCTATCTTGATTTAACATCCCCCTTTTAAGGCACATTAATAAGTTGTTTGACATAGTCAACCTATTATTAATGATTGTTGTAAATGATAACTTTTGCTGCTGTCCTGATTTGTCTTTTTCATTACCCACCATCAGATCAGGCTGAGGGTGAAATAGTTAAGTGAGATTTTTAAACATTGTTAGGACAGCAGTGCCTGTTTTGGTCATGGGATTAAGCAGGAAAAGTGATACTGTTTGATTGCTTTGATTAAGTTATAATTAAATGAAAATATTTAGTAGTTTATTTTGAAAATAAAGTTGATAAGCTTCATGTTGACAGTGTTATGTTGTAGAAGGATTGATTTCTTTGTCTAGGCCAACTAGTAAGCTTTATTTGGGAAACCTTGGATAGTTAAAGTTTTAATTTACAATTGGTTCGAAATAAACTATCAATTCCTATAAAGGTAGGAAATTATTTTCATGGTAGTTAGAACAAAGTTCGGTACACCTGAATGTCTAAACATTATCTTCTGACGAGCTACTTGGTTCTGCTTATCAGATATTAGAGCTAAACTACTTCATCTGGTTTAGTTAGCTCTGAATAGTTATCTTATTTGGATAGTATTGGTTTCCCATCTGTGCCACATTTCAAGTACTGATTCTTAAGTGACTAAGAAGCGTGTATTGACAACTACATCAGATATAGTAGAAAGAGCATAGACTTGGGGATCAGACTTGACTTTGATTTTTGATTCTTCTTAGCTAACTTTGACCAGTGCTAATAGTTTTTTAGTGAGGTTCTGTATACTGGGCTTTGAAATAAACACTTGACATGAATTATCTCACGTAAACCTCATTTTCTAGATGAGGAAACTGAAGCCCATCAATGTTAAGTTACTAATCACAGCTAACTTCATAAACCAGAGAAACTTCTTTGTCACAGACAGTAATGTAGAGCTTGGATTCTGGCTATCTTCAAAGTCCCTTATGTTGTAAATTGCCTAATTGCTGTGATTTTGTTCTTTTTCCATTAACAAAGGATTCTAATAAAGACATTTGAGGATTAACTGAGAACCTTTGTAAAGAAAGGGGTCTTCACCTCTTTCTGGCACATAATAAATAGTTCTTTTCTCTTTTCCATTCCATATACTGAAAAATCTATGTTTGTATAGCATGCTACTTCTGTGATCAATGAATATAAGATTTTAAAGTAGGAACCTGCTTTATTCCTAAAGTAAATAGTAATCTCTGGGTCATATCCCTATAGACATAATAACCTACTCAGTGGTCAGACTCAGAATGAGCAGTGATGTGAGGGCACCCTATGGAACTTTGTTTTTATCTATATTTTTTATTTTTTTTCAGAACTGGGAGATTGTGGAATAAGAAGTTTATACTTGTGAATGACAACAAAGTGGTTGTAATTTCTAAAATCCTTAAAAGCAGAAATAGAATTTCAAAATGATCTTTTCTGAGGTGGGGGTCAGGATTGAACCCAGGGCCTTAAGCATGCTAGTCAAGTGCTCTACCAGGAAGCTGCACCTTCAACCCCCCTTTAAAGTTATATTTTAATTTTGAGATAGGGTCTTATTAAGTTGGGAAGGCTACCTCTATTCCTGAGCCTGTGATACTCCTGCCTTAGCTTCCGGAGTTGCTGGGATTACGGGTGTATGCCATGGCATCTCGTTTTAGAATGATCTTGATAATATGGTCAATATGAAATGGATTCTGTTTGTTGCTATACTTGGTGACCTAAGTTAACTTTATAAGTACTAAGTGTGACATCTTGTATGTGAATGGACTATAAATTGAATAGGAGTTAATAGTTTATTACTTGTTAAAGAGAACACACTTAAAACTCTTAAAACAATTCACAATGTTATGCTAAAAGAAGATAATCTAGTGTTTGACATCTGTTGATGCATCGCCCTGAGAATTCTAGTGATGGAATATATTCTGAATACAGTAATTCCTTCTTATTCACAGTTTCATCTTCTGCAGTTTCACTTAACCCTTGGTCAGCTACGGTTTGAAAATAATTCATAAATTTTAAGTTTCTAGCTGTTCTGACTAACATGATAAAATTTTATTCTGTCCCACTCTCCCGTTGTCCAGCCTATCTACACTGTACATGCTGCCTGCCCATTAGCCACTTAGGAGCCATCTGGATTAGCAAATTGACTGTCATGCTATTTCAGTGCTTGTGTTAAAGTCACCCTTATTTTACTTAACAAGGGCCTCAAAGTGTATGAGTAGTGATGCTGGCAATTTGAATACGTCAAAGAGAAACCAGAAAGGACTTCAAGTGAAAAAGGTGAAAGTACAGTAACATAATTGGAAGAGGGAGGGCAAAACCAGACCACACTCAAATAGCTTTTATCACAGAATATTATTTTACTTGTTTTATTTTATTATTGATAATCTGTTACTGTGCCTGGTTGATAAACTTTATCATAGGTATGTATATGTAGGAAAAAATAGTATACAGTATATAGGAACTGTCCACAGTTGAAGGTATGCAATGGAGGTATCACCTGTGGTTAAGGGGACTATAGTATGTCCTCTCTCATCTGGTTAATCTGGATCCAAGAGGCAGCTGGCAGGAATTTAGCTTTTGGTTTTGGAACTTTGCATGAATTGAAGCTAACTGGTGCCTGTGTATACAAAATATATCTGTAGTCATCCAAACCAGGTTCTACTTAACCCACCTAATTAGAGAATATGCAAGAAGTAAGGAAATAATTTGTAGATTTTTACTTGATCTTTGTATTTTTAGAGTTGAGAAATAAACTAGGCATGGTGGTTGTTGTTGTTGTTGTTAGGTGCCCTCGAGTCGGTATCCGACTCATAGCGACCCTCTGTACAACAGAGGAAACACTGTCGTCAGTGCTTCTCTGCTGTTCATAGGGTTTTCAGTGGCAGATTGATTTTGGGAGGGGGGTTGCCAGGTCCTTCTCCCAAGCCTACAGCTTCTGGTGTTCCCAGGTGGTCTCCCATCCAGGTACTAACCAGGTCCGACCCTGCCTAGCTTCTGAGATCTGACCGGATTGGATGCCGCAGGGCTACCGCTGCAGGCAGGCATGGTGGTACCTGCCTCTAATCCCAGCAACTCTGGAGGTGGAGGCAGGGGGATCTTGAGTTTGAGGCCTGAGGCAGTGTGCATAACTTAGCAAGGCCCTATCTCAAGGGAAAAAAAAGAAAAAAGGAGGGTGATGGTGGTTTGAGGATGTGATAGAGTGCTTGCAAAAGTATATACCAGGCCCTGGAGTCAGCTCCCTAGTACTGTCAAAAAGAGAGCCAAGAAATCGGAGTAGTTCAGAATTGAGACAGTTAAGATTTAGGTTAAAAAATGGGTTCTGGGCTTGTTTGATCTTGAGGAAAATAAGTATTTATAAGGTAGAATGTCCTGAAGTTAATGATACACTAGTGATAGGATAAGTTATGAGTTAAAAGCATTTGCATTAGCAAGATTAAAAATAGAGATAATATGGCTGGGCATAATGGTGTGTTCCTATAGTCCCCACTATTTGGGAAGCTGAGGCGGGAGGATTGCTTGAGCTGAGGAATTCTAGGCCAGTCCAGGCAAACTAGTGAGACCCTGTGTCAACAAACAAACAAAAAACCATCAACAAAACAAAGAAACAGGTGATGTAAGATATCATGAATCAGTGGTAATTGGAGAAAAAAGATCACTATTATAATTAATTAAAATGATTATGATTTTTTATGGTGATCAATTAAGAAGGGAGGAAAATGGAATGAAAAAGAGAACTGTCCAAATAAGCAAATGTCTGAGACTGAAGAAAGTTATTCGATGATGGGGATTGCTGAAGCAGTCCATAGAATAGCTCTCCAGAAAGAACTGTCTCAAACACTAGATCTGTCATTATTTTAGACTTATAGGTCGTATTGGGGCCTTTGCCAGGATTTGAGATGATAAAAGCTTAACTTACATAAATAGCAAACTTTACGACTGCCAAATTAACCTGTTAATCAGAATTTTGTCTCTTGCACATACCCTGAGGATCTTGCTTTGAAATGATGAAATGACACTCAGACACTAGCTGGGAAAGAAACTAAATTTCCAGATAAAGCGAGTTAATTGTGTAAAGTAGAATTTCCTGATTGTATAGTATGAAATTTGCTAATGTCTATAGAATATTTCTCAGAAATTGTAAATAAAAAACAACTGCTGTTGGGTAGTAAGGTGAAAGACAATTCTATTTTAGTAATAGCAAGCTAGACTAATTGACTTATTTAGTTTTTCTTCTTTTCTTCACAAAGGAGTTGGTCATTGAAATAGAGAGGTGTGAGACTAGAAAATAATAATGCTGAGAGGTAATAGATTGTTTAGATTAGTTCCTTGTTAACAGAGAGCATGTATCTTAGTAAAGGATCTTGGGTTAGAATCTATGTGTGTTTTTTAGTTGGCTGTTCTTTTAACCCTTGCCTTTATTTTGTAGTCTGTAGTAATGGCACATCTCAAAACTCAAGGTGCTTTTCTCTATTGGAGGTTTAATCTAGGGCCTTGCATGTTCTAGGCAAGTGCTCTGCAACTGAGCTGCACCCCTGACCCCCCCCCCACGCACCTTTTTTTTTTTTTTTTTTCCATTTTGAGACAAGGTCTTGCTAGGTTGCACATACTGCCTTTGGCCTTAAACTTGGGATCTTCCTGCCTCAGCCTCCTGAACTGCTGGGATTACAGGAGTGTGCCATGGCACTCCATAAATTCTGTGTTTTACTGTGAGAACCCACTTTTATGGGTTGCCTTTGATAGCTTGACAGACTTCTTAAATTATTTCTGGTTTGTTTTAAAAATGAGTCATGGAATTGCTCCCACATATGTGTCTAAGGTGGCTTTTTTGACAGCATCCCTGATGCTCTATTTTTCCCATTTGTGAAATAGGATGAAAAATATCTCAAAAATTAATTTATTTTGCTATAAAAGACAAGTGCTTTGGTTCCTAATTCTTTCTGATTGATCTGAATAGCTGAATTAAAGTGAAATTATGCTTTATATGGTATCTTTGGGCCTAAATTCTTGCTTAAGGTAAACCTCCTATGTAGTCAAAATTACCTTTGAAAAAGTCCTTTAAAAAGACACCAATTTGAAAACTACTTGGAAATTGGCATACTATCTTTGAGTTTCAGCAGCTAGTTTTTCCTCTGGCTCTCAAGTTACTTTTTTGGTCAGTTTGAATCCTAATCTGCTGTGTAAGATGCTTTTGACAGGTGAATAGGACTTCAGATTGAGGAGTGGCAGATTCATAGTCTCCATTTCAGTCTCACTTTGGGACAGGGATATCCCACTACTGTTATACCTTTCCCAGTAGTTGAATTGGCTTAATTAAATGGGTATATTATAGAACTCCATAGTGTGGCTAATGTAGAAAGAAATTAGATATTTATGACAATGTGCTGTTTTCTTAGCATAATTAAAAGTCTAAGCAATAATGTTGGGAATTTGGAGACTTCTGTGTTGATACTCAAGTACTTCCTCCCCTTCCCCCCAGTATTGCGAGGTTGAACTCAGGGCCTTATACATGCTGTATAAATACTCCATTACTAAGCTGCATCCCCAGCCTCATTTTTGTATTTTGAGACAAGGTCTCACTAAGTTGCACAGGCCGCCTTGGGCCTTGAGGCTGCGATTCTTGTGCCTCAGCCTTTCAGATTGCTGGGATTAGGGATGTGTACCATGAAGACTGGCTAAGTGAAAGATTGTCCAGTCATCTGTAGATCATGCTTTAGTTTCTTTTTGGATTTAAACATTTTTAAAATTTTCTTTCCTTTTTTATTAGCATCTATTAATTGTACAAAATAATGTTTTTATGTGACATTTGCATACAGTGTACTTTGATCATATTCACTCCTTTTAAATTTATTTTTTGATAAATTATACATCATTTATGGGCTACCATCTGATATATTTATTATTTTTGTTTTTTGGGGGGGTAGGGGCAAGGTCTCACTATTTAGCATAGACTGACCTCAAACTTGTGATCTTCTTGCCTTTGCCTGCTCAGTGTTGGGATTATAGATGTGCACCACCAAGCCTGGCATATATGGTGTTTTTGTTTGTTTTGTTGTGGCTTTTTGAGACAGTGTCTTGCTATTTAGCCCAGGCTGGCCTTAAGCTGGCCATTCTTCCTCAGCCTCCCAAGTGCTGGGGTTACAGGTGTGCACCACCACTCCTGGCTTCATCCCTGGCTTCATATGATGTTTTGACATGTGTTTACATTGTATAATGTTCAAATCAGGATGAATACATCTTCACACGTTGATCCTTTCTTTGTGGTGAGAAGTTAGTCATTTCTTTCAACTTTTTTTGACGTATACAGTATATTATCATTGCCTGTAGTTATCCTATTTTGCAGTAGAACACTAGAACTTATTTTTCTTATCTAAGTATAACTGAGGACCCATTGATCAATTTTGTCTCATCTCTCCCTCCTCTTTCTCTCCCCAGCCCCTATTCTATTGTCAACTTCTAAGAGATTGACTTTTTTAGATTCCACATTTAAGGGGCATCATACTATTTGTCTTTCTGTGCCTGGCTTATTTCACTTAACATAATGACCTCTAGTTCCATGAGTGGTGTCATAAATGACAAGATTTCATCCTTTTTATGGCTGAGTAATATTCCACTGCCCTGACATCTGATCCTCCCTGATCTTGGAAGCTAAACAGGGTCTGCCTGATTAGTCCTTGGATAGAAGACCACCT
>VMDO01025503.1:0-28123 GCA_007922755.1 Pedetes capensis
ATACATGGATACTTTGTGTGAGTCGGGTCAGTGATAATTTGTACGATGGAAAAGTATTCTGCTTAATAATTGATATCAATCCAGAAGGAGCTCAGTTCTATTCAACATTTTTATCTGTGGCTCAGATAAAGATATAGAAGGCTTACTCAACAGATTTACAGATGACACAATAGCTCACATAGTTGGTGACAGTTTCTGAATTTTAAAAGATCTCAACAGACTGCAATGTGGTGTAAAATCTATTAAGATAAAATATAATGGGAATGAATTTAAGATTCTGCACTGAGGACACCTAACACTTCAACTATGGATGCCAGCTGTCAGAACAGGGTGATGGCTGGGCAGTCACTCCTTCTGCCTTATTTAAGTACAGCCCCTCAATGTGAGATAACAAGGTTGCCTCAGAATTTATGAAATTTAGTCCCTGTTAATAGGAGTCAAAAGAAATGAAAAATTCTCTAAAGTGAAAAAAATATACAGACTTTTTGTGCATGTTTGTGGTGCTTGGAAATGAAACCAGGATCTTGAGCATGCTAGGAAAGTGCTCTACCACTGAGCAGCACCACTAGCCACTATTTATTTATTTATTTATTTATTTGTTTATTTATTTATTGTTATTTTGAGACCAAGTGTCACTAAGAAGTTGCACGGGCAGTCTCTGGTCTAGAACCTGAGATTCTCCTACTTCAGCATCTTGAGTAACTGGGATTACAAACATGTGCCATCGCATCTCATTCTCTAAAGACTTTTAAAACAATTACTTACACTAGGCTTTCAATCCTAGAGGCCTCCTTTATGGGAAGTTTGACAAACTGTAGCTCATTGGGAAGGGAGTAAATAGAAGACAAGTGGGCTTAAAGTCATGCAGCCATAATTGGCTGAGTAGGTATACACTTTGGCTTCCCCAAACTGGGATAGTTCCTCAATGCCTCATTTTTCAAGACCTTGAAGCTTTTGAAGAATACTGGTTAGATATTTTATAACATGTACCTCAACTTGGCCTTGTCTTAAATCTCCTCATGATTAAATGTAGGTTTATGTATGTTATAGCATGAACTCTGCAGCAGTACATAAGACCCCCCTGGGGGCATCACATCAGGAGATATGAGATATCAATATGCTTTTATCATTTGCTAAGGGTGGTTTCTGCCATGTCTCTCCACTGTAAAATTACTACTTTCTCCCTTGCCATTCATAAGAATTGTGTGGGGACATATGTAAATGTCAGGGTTCAGCTCAGGCCCGGCAGAGGTCAGAGCCTTGCCCTGACACCAAGTGGGTATTGGGGACCCACTGGACCAGGTTAGTGTAGTGGCTGGAGGTGGCAAAGAAGGACCTCGGGAGACCTTCTGCAGGAAACAGGAGAGGGAAAGTTTATTGGGTTACTCTCCAAGTGGGGTGCAACCAGCAAGCAGCCCCTGTCAAGTGCTCAAGTGCTAGTTCTAAGCCTGCAGCATAGGATGCTGCAGGCTCACTGGTGGTACATCTCAGCCTTAAAGGCACAGCTTCAAGCAGTTGGTGTTCCGCTGGGCTGGAGGTCCAGTGGTCTTGACTCTCACAGCTCGCCTTCTCTGCCTCCCTCCTTGGCAAGGATGGGAGGAATTGGAAGGCTCTTCATGGCTTGCTTGTAGCCTTCGGCACTTCAGGGCCCCGGGTCTTGAGGCATTGGCTTGCTTGGAGATCTTCTGCTGGATTGGGGAGCACTGGATTGAGGTGATGGGGTCCAGACAGCAGTTGAAGGATGGAAAATGGTGGAGGGGTGAGGGGGGTCCGGGAGCCCTGTTTATATAGGGACCTGGAGTGGGGTGTGTACTGGGGTTAGCCAATCAGGGCACATTCCTGACAGGTATAGCAGGTAAACTGTCATACCTTCCAGGTAGGGGAAGTCATTTAACTGATGTGCTAGGTGTAGCCAATCAAAATTGAGGTGGTTGAAGCTGGTCAGGCTGGTCAGGGGCCATTTTTATTCACTCGATGGGAGGGGTAGGAGTGAGTGAGTGGGATGTGGCCCTGAGGTCATCTAGAGGTCAATCCCTCAGGCTAGGATGAGGGACCCTAGTTATGGGGTACATTTTAAAAATCCCCAACATGTAAATATCTAGTTTCTCATAATTTTACCCACTAATTTTAGCATTCATTACTGCTTCCTGCATGCAACAATTATTATGACATATCTGTCAAATGTTGACTTTCTATTTACATTATTCTTTCTATATTTATTAATTAAAATTTACTGTAAGGAAGAACTTTCCTATCTCCTCTATGTAATTATTGGTTCAACTATTTTATATCAGTGTAGATATAAAATCAGAATAGTAATATTTATTTTATTCTGAGTTATAATCCATTTTTTCTCTGGATTTGACTGTGGGATTACTTTAGGTTGTGTTCTGTGTGCTTTCAACGTCCTATTAACATATACTCATTATTTTTTGAGCCCTTTCTTAATTTCTGGCACCATAATACATTTTGTATTGATTTTTAAGTTGTTTTTAAGTCCTGAAAAGTCATGTAGGATTTCATGGAATTAACCATATCTCCAGGAAATCCTAGTGTCTTTTTATTGGAGAATGGCATTTAAAAGCCAAAATCTGGATATGTGTTTGTTGCTACTGAAGTGTAATTTCTTCTACAGTTTCTTAGCTGAAAGGACTAGGATATGTAAGTTATGTCTACCCACCCATGCACTGACACACAGAGATTGATTTCTATATCAGTCTTATATAAATATTTTAGAAAGCATGACTTTGGGGCCAGGATGTAGATCAGTGGTAGAGGGTTGCTTAGCATGTTTGAGGCCCTTGGTTCGGTCCCTAGCACCACAGAAAGAGAAAAAAGAAAGAAAGAGAGAAAGAGACAATAAAGGATAGAAGGAAGGAGGGAAGGAAGGGAAGAAAGAAAGGGAGGAAAGAAAGAAGGAAGGAAGAAAAGGAAGGAAGGAATGAAGGAAAGAAGGGAGGGAGGGAGGGAAAGAGGGATGGAGAGAGGGTTAGAGGGAGGAAAGGAAAGGAAAGAAAGAAGAAGAAAGGAAGAAAAAGAAACAAACTATGCCCAAACTTCTGGTTCCAGTCCAATACCTCAGGGCTGATTCTAACCCTGTCATTTCTCTTACTTATAACTTTCTTTCACAATGCAAAATGTAGATCTCATTAGCCAGGATATATTTACACATTTATTTAATCTCAGATTACACATAGTCTCAGACTTACTGACTCATACTCCTATGGAAAAGAAATGTAATAAGTAATGTATTATACTTGCACACTTTTATGAGGAGTATACAGCCCGAAGATTGTTTTCTAAACAGATTTAGGTCAGATCTTTTATTCCCCACTTCCTTTAGTGTGGTTTTGTTGTTCATTTGTAATACAAATAGTTTAACCTGCTAAAGTTTAGATTATATCTTGGGATCCTTTCTCCTCTTACTTAATTTTACTTATATATTTTTATGCATATGAAATTTTAGTATATTGATCTGTTTTCTGCGATGACAGCAAAAGAGATTTATTCTCCTTGCCGTTCTGGAGGTTTAAAGGCATGGCACCAGCAGCAGCTAGGCTCCAATGAGGATCTCATAGTAGGTGGTATCACAGTGGTGGGAGCATGAGTTTGTGAGGGGAACACATGGTGAGAACAAGAAGCCAGAGTGAAGGAAGTGGCCAGGCTTTCTCTTTTTAAAGCAACCCACTCTCTAGACTTAACCAGGCATTCCACTGAACTACATCAATTCCTTCCAAGGATGCACCTCCAGTGACCAAGGACTTCCCATGAGGCCTCACTTCTTAAGAGGTCCCACCACCATTTAACATCACCATACTAGGAATCGACTTCCCAACACTTGAACCCCTGGAGGACAAACCACAGTTATTAGCATTGTTTTAGGACTCAGAATTATACCCAAAACAGAGAACTGGAATTTTCTCTTTAACCCTTCCACTCCATACCCATTTCTCCATTCTTTCCTCCTTCTTCTCATAACCCTTGTTTGTCATCAATCTCTATATTTTCTACTGCATCATTACTATATTTTTTGCACATATAAGATGTGTGTATATTTTCTTATTTTCCCTTCACCCTTACAAAAAAACCCCACAATCTACTACAGATGTTTTTATGTACTTTTTGTTTTTCACTTCTCAGTATATCCTGGAAAGCATTCTGTGTCAGTTTAGACAGTTTTTCATTTTTGTTTGTAACTGTCTAGTATTCTTATTGCACAGAGGTACCATAGTTTATTCACTTTTCTACCTGTGGGTATTTAGGTTGTTTTGCACATCTTATAGATATTGGTATCAGATTTGGTAGCCTCAGTCCCTCAATTTTTAAGAGTTCTAACTGCATTCAGATTATCATATGTTGTAAATATTTTTTTCTAGTGTTTTGGTTGTCTTCTAAATAGCTTAGTAATAAGACAATAGCCAAAAATTTACACAAACATCAATCTTTTCTTTTTCTGCTTTTGGATTTTGAGTCATTGTTCAAAAATACGTTCATGTAACTAGGTAAAGGGGGAACTTGATCGTGAATTTGCTATTTTCCAAATTTGATAAATTTGGAATTTCTCCTTATAATAGGAAGAATAGATATAATTTTATTTATTCATAAGTGTGTACTCAGTACTATATTTATCAAGTTTACCTTTGTCCATGTGATTTCAGCTACTGTTTTTATTACATGCTAAATTCTCTCATGTATTTGGATCTATTTCTGAATTTTCTATTCATGTGATCTATTTGTCTTCTCATGGGCCAAGAAAAAATTTTAATTACAGAGGCTTATAGCGTATGTAGTGTGTCAGTTTCTCTTTCTTGGAGATTTCCTGAGCATTCTTCCATGTTTCTTTTTCATATGAACCTTGGTATCAGCTTGCCTATCTCCCTTTTCCAAACCCCAATATAGAGTTTTAATCTAAATGTGAAAGCTATTAGGAGACAAAGTTTAGTTCAAACTTTGTAACAGTTAGATCTTTCCCAAGACAGAATGTATGGTATTTCTGTCCATGTATAGGGTCAAGCATTGTTATACTGGACCAGTGCTTCTCAGAATTTAATGTACACATCGACCACCTGAGGTATTTTTAAATCATTCACCTGAGGATATTATTGTTAATTTAATAACCATGATTGAGATGAGGCTGGGGTTTATCTCAGTTGATAAAGTGCTATTCTGCACTCTCTGAGGTTCTGGTTTTGATCCCCAGCATGGCAAAAATGGAAGAAGGATATGGCAATCTTCTCCCAAAGCAATCCCTGAAACAATCAACCATTGAAAACCCTATGAATAGCAGAGAAACACTGACATAGTACCAACGATGTCACAATGTCAGAGAGTGTTTCATTCTGTTGTACATAGGGTCTCTTGGAGTCAAACCCAACCCAGTGGCACCTAACAAAAATAACAACATAACATAGATGGAAGAATTCACCTCTCATTGGAAACCACGAGCACAATCTATCCAAAGCCTCACATTTAATACATGGAGCAAAGAAAACAAATCAAGAATCATGACAACTACAGATACACATATTGTTAAGCCTTGTTTTGTGCAACTTATTTTTTTATTCAACCAGGTAATAGAGTTACATGAATTTTCTTGTGAATGCTGTTGTTGTTGCTATTAGGTGCTGTCAAGTCAGGTGTAACCCATAGTTGACCCTATGTACAACAGAACAAAACACTCCCCAACACTGTGCCATACTCTGTACTATGTCAGTGTTTCTCTGGTATTCATAGGGTTTTCAATGGCTAATTGCTTTGAGAGTGGGATGCCAGGTCTTTCTTCCAATTTTGTGGTACTGGCTATCGAAACCAAGGCCTCAGAGAAAGCAGAGCAGCACTCTACCAACTGAGCTAAACCCCACCCCTTCTTGCAAATACCCCCTCTTATTGAAACCTATCAGACCTTAAATCTCATAGAAAAAAGCAAAAGAATCAAAGGAAAAAAGACCTTAAATAGGTGATAGTCTAGCTCCTTTTATAACATGAGTTTGGAATCAGATAATTGATTTTAAATTCAGACTTTGCCACTTCCTGGGCTACTTTGGGAATTTTTCTTAACCTACCTAAACTCTAGTATCCTTATCTATAAAGTGAGGGTAATCATAGAATCTACCTTCTAAAGCTATTGGAAGGATTAAATGATAACATCTGTAAAGCACTTAGCAGAATATCCCATAAGTGGTTGCTTATATTACTGACAGTTCATGCCCATTTGAGGATAGACCAATTACACAGAGTCTTCTTCAGGTTAAGCCTACTTGACAAGGTCCTGTTATCTATGAAGGATTGAGCTTTATTGCCACCTTAAGAAATCTTGATTGGCCAGTCAGGTGCTCTATCAGAATCATAGGAGCTTGTGATTTACACCACAGATCCCCAGACACAGAAAGCCAACACAGCAGACCTCTGAAAGGCAAAGCCTTGTGTTTCATGCATTTAGAGCTTTATCATTCTTAGTCTCACATATGTCATGTGGAGTACATTATTTTTCCTAGGTTTTATTACGTAGGTTATTAAGGAGGAAGAAAATCTTATCTTCTTAGAACATGTTTCTCAACTGCTTTGAGTTAGTTAAGAACACCAACCAATAGTTGTTATTTTTAAGCGTTTTACATATTATAGCTCTATATCATTTCATTGAATTATGCCAGATTTCATTCTCTGTTTTGTGAAGTTTGATACATGATACATATTAGCATTAAAGAACACTCAAAATGTATCTTCCCAACAAAATACCTAGTTTTTAATGGAAGACCCATAGGGAGTACCACGCAAGCCCATATGCATACATCCCCTCATGTGCATACACACACACACACACACACACACACACACACACACACAGAGCGAGAGCGAGAGCGAGAGCGAGAGAGAGAGAGAGAGAGGCAATTGCGGTCTTCGTGGCATGAACATTTAAGTTCATATCCACAGCAGCAAGTAATAGGGATATAGTGAAGTGTCAGTGAATGTTTATTTAAAGAATGAATATGAGAGATAGTTAATTACCTGATCAGGCAGATCAGCTAGCTACATGAGTAAGAGTATTATAAACTTGCACACATGTGGGTAAGTATATAACCACACACTACATATTTTCTACAAAGATAACTCCAGTTATCAGAGCTACATATTATTTCAGTATTATTCAAGAACACTGCCTCTTTTTTCATAAATGCCATTGTTGTTTTAAGCAGGATGTTGGCTACTAAATGATTTTACCAGATATTTCTTCTTCCTATTGGGTGAAGATGTACATAGGGAATCGGTTACTTAATTCTTTTAAATCACCCACTTCTTCCCCTCCTCTTCACCCTGTGCTTGGAAACTTTAACATTCCCTAGTGTACTAATAGCTGACCTGGAAACTGGCAGAAACCAAAACCTCCTCTTGAAAGCAGCAGGCTCCATATGGTTGCTTCAAGCATGGAGGGTGACCCTGCCAAGTCTCCTGCAAAGGGATTTTACAGAGCAGAGAGGCAAATGTGTCCCTTTAAATGTTGGTCATTGAGCCAGGCAGAAAAAAATCGCCTTGCTAATGAAAGGCAGTTAAAGTACTTTTCAGCCTCTGATCTGCAACCTATAGGAAGTTTTGTACAATGGCGGCTCAATGCCAGGCATTAAAAATGAATGCAATCATCAGATGATTAGCTATAAAATCTTCCCTCAAAAAGTGATAGAGCTGTCAGTTACAATCAAAAATACATATGCATGTTTGAGAACAGCGAGACTGAGAATAACTTTGTGTGGATGGGACCAACACTATGCATGTGCGGGGGCAACTGAGGCGTTGACATAGCATATGAAGTCAATGGTGGAGTTGTTATTATTTATACATGAGTAAAGATTACAAATGCAAGCCCTAGCTCAGATCTCTCACCCCCTGGATCTGTGAAACCTGTCACTCAGTCTCCCGCGGTGTGTCTTCCTGTCTTGGAGCCATTGGACCACCTGCTGCCAAGACTCTCATCTACTGCATCGCCCGAAGGCCTCGATGATAACAGCATTGATTCCAATGTACATCTAATTACTTCTCATAATCTATTCATTTCACAATAGTGTAGTGAAACATCTGTCACATCATAAACTCTTTAGTAGCCTTATCAAACCACCAAAACATACTCTGCTGCCAGTTGGCAGCTTCCTCGGTTTCCCGTTTATTAATATGATGCAAACATTTCTAGTCCTTTTTGCAGCTTTAGATGAATTTCCCCAATGGCCAGTGAAGCAGAACTGGGCAAACTGCAGTTGAAATGTCTGTATATTACTTATTGAGGGACAAATCTGGATATCATGCTGAAATCAGTTAAAATAGCATTATTTCCTTGGAGGAATCATCCCTAAATAAAGTTATTTCATTCATAGCAGTGAAGCATAGGGCTCTTTCCTTGGTTTCAATGTTTCTGATTAATTTACTAAAATAAGCCTGTGGGGACATTATTGCCTTTGAATAGGATGTTTCACAGGAAAGTGTTTTACCTTCATATGCTCAACTTTACCTATGGGGAAATTACACACTTTCCTTTTTTCTCTTCTTTTTAATTTTCTCTCCTTGCCCTTTCTGTTCCTCCCAATTCCCTTTTCTCTCTATCCTTTTGCAGGAAATCTAGTAAAAAGACCTATCATATCATAGTTGACTATAAAATACTGCAATATTTTGTGATAAAGTCTTGTGCAATGTGCTAGGCACAAATACAGATATATCATCTTCCACAAAAGAGATCCATCACCAGGTCCTGATTGTTGCTGAGCTTACCTGTACTCATCTTTCCAGATCCAGCTGAATATCTCTTTTTCAGAGCATCTTCCCAGGGAGTTATTCAGTCTTTTCTTTATATGCTCATAATAGCTTGACATTTCTATTCATGCACCTAACACAATAATTCAGAATCATTTTTGTGCATATCTTCCTGTTTCCAGATGATACATCCCTCAAGAATAAATACTAGGACTTTCTGTTGTTTGTATTCCTGGCAACTTGCTGATTGCCTGGTAATCCAGACAATGTCAAGTAGATACTGAAGATTTTTTAGTTCACTTAAGAGAATGGAAAAGCTGTATTTTCAGAAGCAACTTTACATGTACTATGAAGTATAATTCCCTGTGTTCTGCTCTAGTAATAATAGCCAGTGATTACATGTGCCAGACTCTAAGTCCTTCACAGATATCAGCTCATATAATCCTCACAACAGCCCTATGAGGGAGATACTGTCACAACTATAATCTAATGCTAAGGAATTGAGATGCAGAAACTGCATGCCTTGCCCAAGGTTACACAACTGGTAAGTGGTGGTTTCTACTGGAGTCCCTGCTCTTAGTGCTTATATTATATACCTCTTCAGTAGCTAAACTGGCCTCCTTCTAATGGCACAGGGTTCTCACATCATCTGATCAGATCCTCTTTCTTAAGCAATTCTAGAAGATATGTAGGGATACAGGGCCAGTTTCCAAAACCGTCCATGAGGATTTGTAGGATGTATATGTGACCCTCTTCGTTCACATAGTATTTTGTCAAAATGAACTCAGACTTCATTTTGATATCACAGTGAGGGTACATTTTTCATGAAATAGGAGGAATTCAGGTTTTCTTCCATATTTCAAGTACCAACTAGATAAATTTGTTTCTGATACAATTATCAACTTAAAAATCCTTTAAGAATACATAGATGTTAAAAGCTTCTGGAGATATGTTCCTGGAATATATCAGAACATAAATATATTTCTTATGAAGCATTGAATACTCACAAAATAACTGCTTGAGGCCGTTATTACTCTGGGTTGGATTTAGTGCTAATGACCCACACATGTTACACATCCTCTCAGACAATACCCCTGAGTCTCCAAGGCTCAAGACCAAAGAGAAATCAACTGTTTGTCCCTTACTATTGTCTCTCCATGTGTATAGCTTATAGCTTCATGTATCAGAATAAAACTCCATGCACTAAACAGGCTATGTTGCAATTTTAGAATATCACAACAGCCTACATAGCTCTGTGAACTATAACCTGGCCTATTCTAAAGGAATTAAACTTAGAAACACCAGGTTTTGGCATGGCGGCAGATCTGAATAAAATTTGCTATCACAGTACATCAAAGAAGTACAGATCCATGGTAAATGCCAGTACTGGGACTTAGCATCTTCTTGTAGTAGATGGAGTTCAACTTGTTTTTGTAAGAACAGAACACGTAAGAATTTACCAAGTGACAGAAGAGAGACTATACCAATCAGTGATTTAGAGCTGAGATCTGGTCATAGATAGAGCTGGGCACAAAACTTAATTCTTCCTTTTAATAAGTGAATGAGTGACCTTGGGCAAATCACCTCTTTAAATCGTAGCTTCTTAACTAAGTAATGGGCATGATAATGCACAAAAAGTGCTTGGGATAATATGACCTGTTCTAGACAAACGTTATCTAATGCTACTATAATCACTGCAGGTGCAAAGCCATACTATTCCACTATTTATCTGCATGTCAAAAAGAAAAGGCAAGAGAAGATCAAAGAGTTCAATGTCAATGTTATAATATATTCCATTTCTTTAATTGAAAACGATGATTAAATCTTGGATTCTTTTAATGTTTTCCTGGGATCCTTAAAAGTATCTTTAATCAAAAGGTGCTACTTTTTAAAAATGTTTCCTGATATGTCTGTGAGATATTCAAAGTGTTATAGAATTTGATTCAACATTATATGTTAACTGCTTTCCAAATTTAACTTCTTGAAAGTCAGGGATATAACACAATGTCACACATGTTGCTCTGAAAAAAAAAAAACAGTCTCGTTAAGGGCAAAGAATTTTCCCTTAGGAACTTTGAGAAGGCAATGCTATATGACTAAGTAATCAGGTGTAGGCAGGATGTCGAAGATTGTTAATGAGAGCAGTGTAGGTATAATAGTCTCAGAAAAGGGAAGAGATGACACAAGGTGCGCCATCGGAGAAGGCCCTAGAGCAAGTGAGAAGGAGCTGAGCTTTGAGGGGTGGGCATGATGGCGATAAAGAGCCAAGTAGTGGGAAGTTTTTCCCATCCAACAGAACAACTACTTTTGACTCCTACAGCTCTCCAATCAGTCTAATTGGCTTATTCAAAGCAGAGAGTGCCAGGACATATGTGTCTATCCATTCTTGCCTAATAATTCTTGCCAATGCTTCATGTATAAATGCACAGTGGATTTACCTGGAGGAGTGGGAGGAAGTAACATATAGAGGATCTACTGAAGCCACTACCATTCAGTCCTTACTTATCCTGCATCCCAGGTGATAAAATGTGGGTGCTCAAACCTCTTCCTGAAATCTCAGTTTAACCCTAAGGCCTTTCTCACTGAATAGAATATACAGAAATGCTTTTCCTCTCTCAGATAGCCTTTGATTTAGGAACACTGGAAGAAGTGAGAGAATACTACAGTTCTCTTATTCTTGCATAATAAACTTTTATTTAAAGGTGTAGAATAATTTAGTGTCTAGGCTCTCATGCACTTTTGATACCAACAGACATATTTGTATAAATTGGCATGACTCATTCAGGAACCCATTCATTCTAGACCCTAGGACAGTAGGATTTACCATCTATAAATTATTTACATAATGACACAGATGTTAACTGGATCATTAATAAGTTAAATGAATGGAAAAAAGCTTGACTCTTAGACTTTTTAAAGTAGCTTACTGGATTCCTCATGAGTCTGACCTCTGAAGAAACATTATTTTGTTATCTTAATTTGTGTAAGAGTTCCTAAGTGAAAGGTGAAGGCCCAGTATCATGGTCCTTCAATATGTCATCAAAAAGGAGTTGATATTTTTTGGCTCATAAAAAGAATTCCACTCCACCTTATGGCTCATCTTTAAAACAGTGGGCATGCCACTTCTCTCCACTCCTCTTCTGGTGCTAAGTTCCTTTTTCCTGTCTTGGCTACTTCTTCCTTAGCCTACAGCTAGTCCTGAAAGGCAGCCTCCTGCTACCAGCCTGCTTTGTCCAGGACCATGGATCAAACACTGGGAAACATCACTGTTCATGGCTGTCTTCTTTATGATAGTGCTGGAAGTTAGAATCAGATCCAGGTTCTTCCACATCCTCATTGAAATAGAACCAGCTGAGAATAAAAATCTGCCTCAGAAAGAAATATGACTCAGATCAACTTGGACAAAAAAGCAAAATATTGAGAAATTCAAGTTCTGACACATTATACTTGGGTGCCAAACATATATACACACTTTAAGAGATGTTATCTATGTATGACTTTTCAAAGTTAAATTGAATTTAGGTAGCAATGTGTAGTATGATGGTCTTGATTATGTTTCTACTCTCACATCAGAACAAGCATACGATATATCCATAAAATACAAAAATGGAATTTTTTTTCCAAAATATGTATATATTTTTGGCACCCTTTGTACATGTACATATGTGTGTGTGTGTGTGTATATATATATATATATATATATATATATATGTATATACATAAATATATATACATATATGTTGATCAAACTATGATGACAAAGAGAATTATACTAGTAGAGTTAAAGAAGAATAATATGCCTGAGAGCTTAAGAAAAGGAGCAATGTCAGTATAGTGAAGAAAAAGGGAAGTTGAACTATCCATATGGGAAAACTTGCATATAGTTGGACTTTGCCCTTCTTTGTCATCTCTCTTTTCAGCCTCATCATGGAAGAGCAGGGAGCATCTCCGGCCCTCCCTCCTCCCTGTGCTTGATTTCCTGCCTACCTCAAAATCTCCTTGCTTTTTGAACGATGCCTTTCTCTGATTCACTCACCATAGCCTTTATTTACATCACTGCCCACTCCAGGTACTTATCCAACATCAGCTGACTGATTTACTTCTTCTTCCCACTTTGTGGCCTGGGGACACTTGGAGACTTCCATAGCAGGTATGGTGAGAGAAGACTTCTGAAGGTCTCTTCAAAGAAAAAGTCTGCCTCAATGATACGGGCAGCAGACAAGTAAAGAGCCGTATTCCTGGAGAGACACAACCTTCTCCTGTATATTTATATTTCATTCATTCTCATTCCCACAACCAAAGAGCCATCTTGTGTCAATTTTTCAGTCTTTTCTATGCCTTTAAAATCATCACTTACCGATGTGATATAACTCATCAAAGAAAAAAGTGCAGAGTGTTGGGGGCCCATAGAAAGGAAAAGAACCTGAGGCCAGGTCTAACATGATTCAGTCAGAAGATGTGATGAGGAGGCAGCAGAGATATGTGAAATTTGTGTAAGAGGACACTATTAAAAAGAAGACAGCAAGATATAAATTAAGAAAGTAGAAGAATTGAAATAAGAAGTTTGGTAATACAAAGGGTGAATGCAGAAATGGGGGCTTCTAGCTAATTAGAATTTCCTTAGACCCTTCAATGCTCAAAATATTATGGATAATGCAAAATTCAGTAAAATACTGTTTCTTTCTCCTAGGATTCACATACGGGGTAGAAATAAATGTATACATCAGTAAGCATAATCCAGGGCAGAATGAGGACGAACCATAGAAGCAATATTCACTAGGCAGATTCAGAAAACAGGGGAGAGAGATGATTTCTAACATCTGAAAAAGTCTCACTGGGAGTTTAATTTGTCCTAGACTATGACCATTTAGCATTATCCTAGACAGAAGCAAAATGAGAAATAATAGAGAGAGCTTTTCAGGTAAGATGTGAGCTTTTCATACTCATAGCAGGAGCAATGTGAAGGAGATGTGAGGGAAGGGCATGGTCAAGTAACTGCTTTGTGTATCTCATTCACCTATTCATTTAACAATCATGCACCAGGCAGTATTCTGTGTCAGAGCCTGTGCTAAGCACAGGAGAAATAAAGTGAACCTCCCTGGTCTGCACAAAGTCTTTCCAGCATTGCTGAAACCAGGGCATGTGGAAGGGATTAGAGTTAGATTCCAAAGGACCACAGATGCCAAGCAAGAAACGTGAGCTATATTATGATTTTTTGCAACTAAATTCCATTCCCTGAAGTGAGGAATGGCATTATTAGACGTGTGTTTTGAGAAAGTAAATCTGGCAAAAATACAAAGTGAAATATCTTGGAAAACTCTAGTGAGTATGATAGTTTAAGAAGGAAGAGAAAGTCTAGCTTTATTAAATTTGTTGAATCCAAACAGCCAGTAGCTAGTGTAGAAAATTAATCTTTATTGAAAGCCAGGATATTTTAACTTTAGTCTTTCTCTTCTCAGGGTCATAGGCAAATGGATTGATCCTTCCCACCTCATGTCATACTGTGGGACCTTCATATTCAGGTGTATATACCTGTGAAGAAAAGAAGCAATTTCTTGGTCAATAGACCATCAAATGCATAATAACCTTGGGTTTCAAGAGGGCTAAGGTACTGTCAGTGAACTAGAGAAAGTAAGCATGAGCTGTCACTAACCAGTCAGTCTGCCATGCCTGTATGATGAAACTAAAGTGAGGGGATTTCAGGAATTCACAGGGTAAATGCCACTAAAACCATGCCAGCCCCATAACTGGCCTCTCAGAAGCCCTGGAATACTTTGTCATTCTCTCGAGAGCTCTGGCCAAAATTAGCAAGTATTTGCAGCTTTCACTAGATCTACTCAGCAAATTTTGAAGTATACAATCTAGTATTTTTAACTGTAGTCACTGTGCTATACAGCAGATCTTGAGGACTTGTTCATCTTCTATAATTGAAACTTCATACCCTTTGACTAATACCTCCATGTCCTCTCCTCCAGCCTATTCATATCACTATAAAGGGTAGATTTTATGTTGTGTTCCTATCACAAAAATTACTACTAATAATAAAAAGAATAGGAGAAAATTTTTGGATATGATGGATAAGTTTATGCCATGGATGGTAATAATAGTTTCATGGGTGCATACCTACCTCCAAAGTCAAGTTGTATACATTTAGTATGTACAGTTTTCTGTATGTCAATATACTTCTATAAAATGGTTTTAAAAGTTAAATTATAAGTATTAATAATGTTAGATTCTAGCTGTTTCATGCTAATTCTATAGCCAGGAAAGATGAGAACATCTTCATTTTTCATATTACAATAATCACATATTGTCCTTTAACATCATCACTTAGTATTTGCCTAAACCTTTGCTTTGAGATAATGATTCCGGAAATTATTGTTGCTCTTTATCAGTACTATTTAAAAGTCATAGTACTAGCTTTTTTATATATTCCTTCCAAATTCTGAGTTTTGCAGCTTATTCATCTTCTCTTTGGACATATATGTTACCCTTATATGTGGTCCATTGATTATAGACAAGAAAATTATAGCTGTAATCTTAGGTCAACCACAAATTGGTAGAAGGATAAGGCAAGTTATTTAAATATACTATGCTGCAGCATTTCAAGCAATAAAATAAGGAATAGATTTTGTCTCACAGGGCTGAGAAGATTATCTGTAATGTTCTTAAAAGTATGTCCAAAAGTAGAATGTGTTTAGCCAATGCAGTGTATCTATAGAAATAATAACAGTAACAATAGTAGTAGTAAATAATCACATTGCACTGATGCACTAATTGTGCAGGAAATGAATTTTGGACATTCATTCCCTAGAGTGATCATCTCAAATTTATGTCCACCAGATTCTTCCAAGAATAATAATAAATAAAATCTCTCATTCTTTATGCCTTCAAAAGAACATTCTATTAGCACCTAATATGTGCCAACCATTGTTCTAGACATTGGTGGTATTGCAACTCTTAAGTTTGTTGAGAAGAGGTTGAATAATGAAAGGTTGTACATTATAATCATGATTGTTTTTATCATGAGAGTTATTTTTATATGTTAAAACCAAAAAAGAAAAATTATTATCTTTGAGTTTGTTCAAAGGTATTCTCTTTATTTGAAAACTTTTGCAGAGGAAATCTCCATTTTTCCCATACCAATTTTAGTAGAGACAATCTTTATCTATAAACTATAATACATTCATTTCAATGAATGTCCATCTTTTCTATACTCTGTCACTATATCTAATTGAAAAAAAGGATGCAAGAGGGAAAAGGAGAAAAAATGAAGGATTATCTAGTGCCATAATTGTTCTAAGTGCTTATATACTCAGAATCTTTTCATATTTTCCATTATGATGTACTGAATCTTACAATGATTTTCTCAGCCATGAAGGTCTATGGTGGATCAATGACAGAGTGTGATTCTTCTTGTACTGTAGCTTAAAAAACACCTTGACATGATTTTCTCATTGAAGCTATTGGAGGGAGGATTGTGCCATGTATAGCTGACACCAGATACACATTCCCCAGTGAGCTTCAGGGCTGTAATTTCCCAGAGAGGCCAGGTCACAAGTAAAGCACAAGAACTGACATTTTACCTCTTTTACTACTGAGCTGTTTTCATGGGCTCCATCTCCTGTTCCTTGTAACTTCTTTTGCCCCTGGGTTCAGCAGATGCTCTGCTCCATTCTATCTGAGCTGCATTCTGTTGTTCATTCTAGAATAGAACAGATTCTGTATTTTGGCTATCATCAACCATATCCAAGAGGATTTGATTCTGAAATGCCCAAGGGAATTAATTAAAAGCTATTTTCACAGATAATGATACTCAAGGGATGGGACTCACTAAAATCACAGAATGTTTGTGAACAAAATCTTTTCTCTTGAATATAATTTCCACCTACAAAACAGTAAGTAGATCATTGTTTTGATATTCAGTGACTCCTAATTTAGGGAGCTCTAGAGAACAGATTACAGATATTCTCTTTCCTTTTGTTTGAAGAGTGATTACAACCACCATTAGAACAAGAGGACATTCTTTATTCTTTAATCCTTCAAAAATTAATTAGCACTTACTATATGACAGACCCCTATGTCTATCAGTTTGCCATACTTTGGGGGCTTGCAGGTTGCTGTGATGCTGAAAATATGCCACTAGGATGTCAGATACAAGCAGGGTCACCCATGGTGGAAAGTTTTCAGCTGAGCTTCTAAACTAAGACAGACTAGGGAGAAGAACATGGCTAACCCATTTATGAAACATTTAGCCATTGAAAACCCTATGAATAGCAGAGAAGTACTGTCAGATATAGTGCCAGCAAATGAGCCCCTTAGGTTGGAAAGCACTCAAAAGACAACTGGGAAAGAGTTGTTTCCTTGAAGTAGAGGCTACATTAATGACAGAAATGGAATAAAACCCCAGGGATCTCCATTTCCTGATTTGATATGACTCAAAATGAGAAGGAACAACTGTAAACATCTATTCATAATTGGAATGTGGAGTGTACCTAGTATGAATCTAGGAAAATCAGAAATCATTAAGAGGGAAATGGAGCAATAAATGACATTCTAGGAAAAAGTGAGGTAAAATGGACTGGTATGGGCCATTTTGAATCAGATAATCATGTGCAGCCTGCAGCTGTAGCCCTGTGGCATTCGATCCCGTCAGATCTCGGAAGCTAAGCAGGGTTGGGCCTGGTTAGTACCTGGATGGGAGACCACCTGGGAACACCAGAAGCTGTAGGCTTGGGAGAAGGACCTGGCAACCCCCTCCCAAAAATCAATCTGCCATTGAAAACCCTATGAACAGCAGAGAAGCACTGACAATAGTGTTTCCCCTGTTGTACAGAGAGTCGCTATGAGTCGGATGCCGACTCAACGGCGCCTAACAACAACAACAACAACAATCATGTGGCCCTCTGTGCCAGGAATGACAGATTAAAAAGAAATGGGATTGCATTCATCATCAAAAGGACTTCTCAGGATCTGTCCTGAAATGCAATGCTGTCAGTGATAGAATAATATCCATACACCTAGAAGAAAGGCCAGTTAATATGACTATTATTCAAATTTATTTACCCATCACTAAGGCCACAAATGAAGAGAGAGGATTTTTACCAGCTTCTGCAATCTGAAATAGATTGAACATGCAATGAAGATGTACTGATAATTACTGATGGTTGGAATCCAAAAGTTGGAAGCAAAGAAGAAGTCTCAATAGTTGAAAAATAATGGCCTTGGTGACAGAAATGATGTGGGGGATAACATGATAGAATTTTGTCAAGCCAATGAACTTTTCATTGCAAGTACATTTTTCACCAACATAAATGGTGACTATACACATGGAATTCACAAGATGGAATGCCGCAGTCCAGCTGTAGCCTAGGATCCAGGGGTCCCTGAAGGCAGATGAGGAGTCAGTGATGGGTAACAGACACAGCAACTCGGAGGCAGTGTGGATCTGTTCTGTTTATTTCCCAAATAGCCCAACCTTATATACAGAAACTACAATTCACTAAACCATATGAAAGGTCAGAAAAAGGACAAAGGGAATTGGTAGCATTGATGGATTACAATAAGGTTTTGCCAATAAACACTTCATTAGATTATCACATGAGCATTACATGGTGATCAAAGTAAGAGATAACTTAGAGGCAAATTGTGTTTACTTCAAAGAAATGAACTAAGATGACCCGAGCACCTGTAACTATGTTTATGTCCTACGTCTCAGTTATTGATTACTTTAAGTGGGAACTAGAGGCACTTTAACTATTATTAACTACTCTGTTCTTATGTGGGAACTAGGAGCAGTTTAACTATTATCAATGTGTCACCCTATTGAGTCCACAGTATGAAAAATGGGTGTTCTAACTTACCAGATTGTTTTGGTTGCTGGAGGGCCATTGGTATAGAAACTTTGGTTTGTGTTAACTCAAGGAGTTCATGCTGTTGGAAGTCATTCAAGAATTCTTTTATTGTAAGCCTGCTAGGGAGGCTCCTCAGCTCCCAATCTGAATGAGCACTGCTCACGGAGTCAGAAGATTATATATCTATATTTATTGCTTGTTTTTGATTAATATCTCCCAGAAATTTATTATATGAAGAAAACAGTGACCAATTCAAATTTAGGAAAAAGAAAAGACAAGATTCCAAGTGCCTTTCCACGAAGAGACCTTCTTTTTGAGGTACTCCTCCCCTCTCGGTAGACTTTCCCTTCAAAGGCTTTGAGGTACTTTTCCCCTCTGGGTGAATTTTCCCTCTGATCCCCTTTTAAAGGTACCCTTCCTCATGTGGGGACTCAGTTTACCCATCGTGAGTGGAAATGGACCTGGCAATGGAACATACAGGAACCAAATGTACTACATTTGTGGAAAGAGATGATGGAAAAGCTCAATATCAAAAAGCAGAACAAAACAGGTGCTAATTGCATATCAGATCATCAACTGCTTGTATGCAGGTTCAAACTGAAACGAAAATTAGAACAAGTGTACAAGAGCCAAGGTAAGACTTTCAGTGTATCCCACCTGAGTTCGGAGACCACCTCAAGAGCAGATTTGAAGCATTAGACACAAATTATCGAAGACCAGATGAGTTGTGACTTGATATCAAAGACATCATTTATGAGGGAAGAAAAAGTTTACTAAAAAGACAGAGAAAAAAAAAGACCAAATTACATGTGAAAGCAGACTCTGAAACTTTCCCTTGAATTTCAAGCAGCTAAAGTAAAAGGAAGACATGACAAAGTTAAGGAAATGGAAGATTTCAAAGGGCAGCTCAAGAAGACAAAATCAAATATAATGACATGCAAACAACTGGAGATAAAAGACCGAAAAAGAAGAACATATTCTGGTTTTCTTAAGCTTAAGAAATTGAAGAAAAAATCCAAGACTGGAGTCAAAATAGTGGAGGATTCTACAGGGAAAAAATTACATGATGCAGGAAAAAGTCAAAAGAATGTGGAAGGAATACGCAGAGTCATTATACCAAAAAGAATTGATAGATGGACAACCATTTCAAGATGTTGCATATGACAAAGAACCAATGGTATTGAAGGATGAAGTGAAAGCTGCCTTGAAGGAATCAGTGAAACATAAGGCTCCAGGAATTGATGGAATACCAATAGAGATGTTTCAGTAAACGTACTGGAGGTGCTCACTTGTTTATGCCAAGAGGTTTGGAAAACTGCTGCCTTGCCAACTGTCTGGAAGAGGTCCATATTTGTGCCTATTCCAGAGAAAGGAGATCCAGCCAAATTGGAAATTAATATCATACACAAGTAAAATTTTACAAAAGATTATTCCAAAGTTACTGCAGCAGTGTGAAGATAGGGAACTGTCAGAAAATAAAGCCAGATTCAGAAGAGGGTATGGAACCAGGAACATCATTGCTGATGTCAGATGGATACTAGCCAAAAACAGAGAATACCAGAAAGATGCTTACCTGTGTTTTATGGATCATAACAAATTATGAATAACATTGCAAAGAACAAGAATAACAGAGCATTTAATTTTGCTCATGAGGAATCTGTACATGGACCAGGAAGCAGTTTCTCAAACTGAACAAGGAAACACTGCCTGCTTTAAAGTCAAAAAAAGTATGTGCCAGGGCTGTATCCTTTCACCATACCTCTTCAGTCTCTATGTTGAGTAAATAATAAAGTTGGACTTTATGAAGAAGAACACAGCATCATGAATGGGGGAAGACTCACTAACAACCTGTGCTGTGCAGATGACATGACTCTGCTTGCTGAAAGTGAAGAAGATTTGAAACATTAACTTATGAAAATCAAAGAATACAGCCTTCAGTATGGATTGTGCCTAGACATCAACAAAACAAAACCCCTTACAACTGGGTCGTTAAGCAACTTTGTGATAAGTGGAGAAAATATTGAGGTTGTCCAATGTTGTGCTTTACTTGGTTGTACGATCAACATTCATGGAACCAGCAGTCAAGAAACTGAAGGATGCATTGCATTGTGAAAAGCTGTTGCCAAAAATGTCTTTGAAGTGTTGTTTACTAAAGAAGTCATTTTGCAGATGAAGGTGTCCCTTACTCATGCCATGGTATTTTCAGTTGCATCGTATGGTTGTGAAAGCCGGGCATTAAATAAGGGAGACAAAAGAATTGATGCTTTTGAATTAAATATTGAATATACCATGGACTGCCATAAGAACCAACAGATCTGTCCTAGAAGTGCAACCAGAGTGCAACCAGAGTGCTACATAGACTGTGTCTTATGTATTTTGGACATGTAGTCAGGAAGGACCAATCCCTTGAGAAGGACATAATGTTTGGGAGAGTGGTGGCTCAACAAGAAAAGGAATATCCTCAACTAGATAGATTGACATAGGTCTGCAACAATAGGCTTAAACATAAGAAAGATTGTATGCCTGGCACAATATTGGGGAATATTTATTTCTGCCATTCAAAGGGTTGTCATGACTTAGACCTATACTACACCTAACAATAACAACCACAAATGCCCAACACTGTTGTAAATACTATCAATAATGCTATTAATAATTGGAATGTTAGGTCCTGGCTTTGTGTAACTTGCTTACTAATGCAAAAATGACATAAAAGACAGGAGAAAATGAATAAATAAGATAGTTTCACATATTCATAAGTGTTCTGGATAAAATATATATAAGATGGAGAAGTGAAAAGAAGTAACTAAAGAGGGCTAATTTCAGTAAGGCTGATTTATGGCACTAATATTTGAGAATGAACCATGTTATGGTTTAGATATGAAGCATCATTCCAAAAAGTTCACATGTTAAAGTCTTGATCCCCAGCTAGTGGTCCTGTTGAAAGGTGATTGTATGAGGAGGGTACCACTGTCATTGATGGATAATCCATTGATGAATTCATAGTTGAATGGGCCATTTGGAGGTGGGACCAGTTGGAGGAAATAGGTGGCCAGGGACGTGCCTTGAAGGAGATATTCTCTCTCTCTCTCTCTCTCTATCTCTCCCTCCCCCTTCCTCCCTCTCTCTCTCTCTCTCTCTCTCTCTCTCTCTCTCTCTCTCTCTCTCTCTCTCTGTCCTTCTTGATGTGATGAATTGAGCAGCTTTGCTCTTCCATGCCCTCTCTTCCATAATGTCCGACATCAACACAATCCCACAGTGATGGGGTCAAGGAACCATGGACTGAAAACATGAGCCAAAATAACTTCCTCTTCCTTAAAATTAATTTGCTAAGGTTTGTTGTTGTTGTTGTTGTTGTTGTTGTTGTTGTTGTTATGGAGACAAAAAAATGACTAACACAAAAAAGTAGGCCAGAAAACCTGGGAACATAATTTCCAGGCTGAAAGAACTCCAAATGCCAATGTCCTGAGATAAGAACAAGTGAGCTTTAGCCATAAAAAAAACAAAAAAGAACAAAATACAAATGCATCTGAGAAGCAGGTGGAAAATAGATCTAAAGGGCCTTATAGATCTTCACAGTAAGCAACTGGAGAGCTTTAAGCAAAGATATTTAATATAACTTACCATTGACAAAGTTGATGTAGTTGCTGTATGAAAAATGGTCTGCAGTGGATCAAAAATGGGTGCCAATAGAAAAGTTGGTGATGGTCCAGGAAGACACATGGCAACCTGGCCAGAGTGGTGGTAGTAGAGGTGGAATGTAATAGGGTAAATTGTGATATATTAGAGTTAGAACTAAGAGGACTTGCTAATAAGTTAAATGCTAAGAATAAAAGGAAGGAAGGAAGTGAGGATTACTTATAAGTGATTTCCTGTTATATCCTTATTAGGCCACAGGACAGTGCTTTATTCCTCTTTGTCTAATAATGGAGTACAAGGATCAATGAGTAAATGAATGAATGAGGAAGTTTTCTTCTTTCTTCCAGATAAAGATATCTTTCTTCTCTTCACGTAATTAATAAAAAAGCCAAGTTATTTTCCCACATGTGGAATTCAAGGTGGTATGTACATCTCGCTTACCTGGGAAATCTCAAATGTGGATAGTTCCTGCATATGGAGAGAAAGAAACTGGGCCACAGAAAACTGTGTTCTTCCTTCTTGCTACATACTTCCTAAGTCCCCAGATAAGAACTCCCAGTTCAATTTGTACTTTAAATAGCATTTGTGATTTTGTTTGGAAATGAAGGCAACAAAGATCTAATCACAGTTATTATTATGTTGAAATAGTGTATGCAAAGCATTTAATACAAGCCTGCCTCTTAGTAGGTGTGGCATACATAAGAGTTATTATTATTTTTAAAATGAGTACAACTAGCTTCAAATGCTGCACAATTCCACTTTCTGATTTTAACACTCTGACATTCTGAAAGACCCTTTTATTGCATGACTTTAATATGATTAAAACGATAGACAAGAGAATGTGGCCAGGGAATACAGTACTAGAAGTTGGTCACAAAATCAGGCCATGATTCGTTGTGCTAAGTACTCACCATGTGTAAGACATTCTGTTCTGTGCCAAAGATTCCTCCTTTGATGAGTGTGACATCATTCATACTCTCTGGTGTCTCCCAAGCTAGGAGGAAAAATAGAAATATAACTCAATAAATGCAATACAAAAAGACACTAACTTCATGCACCAGAATGCAATCCAGAATGAGCAAGATTGATTAAATCCTACGATGAGGAGAAGAATGGGCATGGATGAGGAAAGACCGAATGAAGGTGAAACTTGAGAAAGACTTTGAAATATGAACTAGAGGATAAGTCTGTGTGGGACATTCTGGCCAGAGCTAACAGCATATGTTATCAGTTTAGTTGAGAATCGCATAGGCCAATGTTTTCACGGAATAACACAAGTGCTGGTGCTTTACTAGCAAAATAAAATTCAATTTCCATTTAGTGGTACAGATACAGGCACCAATGCTAACAGATAAAGGGTTTAGTGAAATATTTTCGATGGAATATTCATTGTACTGGACTTTAAGAGCTATTCCAGGAAAATTAATTCTCTGATCAAAAATATTTGGTAAATACCAGATTTAATAAAATTAAGCCACCTTTGGAAGTCTCACCTAGCACTCAACGTGCTAACAAACTGAATGAATCACTAAAAGGAATAAGGAAGATGCAGTGTTCCCAAACATATTCAATCATAATTTCTTTTTTCCACTAATTTCCCAAAATAATATTCTGAAGCCCAGGTTATTAAAAGGCAATTGAACCAAAAAAGGTATCCATTTTTGATTCAAGTTAATTTCACAAAATGCTCAATATCCCTAGCCATTAAGGAAAATGCAACTCAAAACAATACTGAGATTCTATCTCAGTCCAGTAAAAATGGCCAAGATTAACAAAACAAATAATAATGAATGCTGATAAGGATGTGCAGAAAAAGGAACCCTTTTATATTGCTGGTGGGACTGTAAATTAGTTCAGACACTTTGAAAATCAATATAGAAGTATCTTTGAAAACTGAGAATAGTATTATCACATGATCCAGCTATACCACTCCTGGGAATATACCCAAAGGATGATAAGTCATCATACCACAGGGACACCTGCACTTCCATATTTAATGTAGCATTCTTCATAATGACAAGAGTATGGAATGGACCAAGATGTCTGTCAACAGAGGAGTGGATTGAAAAATTGTGATATGTGTACAAAATGGAAAATTACTCAGCAATAAAGAAGAATGAAATTATGTTACGTGAGCAAAATGGATGGAACTGGAGAACATCATTTTAAGCAAATTAACCCAGACTCAAAAAGAGAAATACTATATGTTCTCACTCATATGTAGGAGTTAAATATACCTTCAAGAAAGAAAAAAATTATACATATTTAGATATATAAAAATGAGCCATACCTATCTAAGAATGGAAAATATAAGCAGATCAGAAAGAAGGGGGTAGAGGATCAGCAGGTGGGAACAGATATTGGGGAAGGGGAGGTGGGGAGGGGACATAATGTGGAGGGGTAAAGAGGGAGAGGAAAATCTCAAAATATAGGATGAAACCATATGAATACATTTTAAAAAAGGGAAGGAAAAAAATCAGTGAGAAGCCAGGCATGGTGGCGCATGCCTGTAATCCTAGTGACCTAGGAGGCAGAGGCAGGAGGATCACAAGTTTGACACCTGAGGCAAACTGAATAATGTAGTGCAACCCTGTCTCAAAAGGTAAAAATAGAGGCTGGGGCTGCAGCTTAGTGGTACAGCACTTGCAAAGCATATAAGTGCAAGGCCTTGGGCTCAACCCCCAGTCCTGAAAAAAAAAAAAAAAGAAAGAAAGAAAAAAAGAAAAAGAAATGAGAATATAACTCATGATAGCATATGATTTTCACTGCATATTAATTAAAATTCCTACATTTTTCCTTTTCTTCTTTAGTTTATATTGTTCTGTAAAATACGTAAGATGGTGAATGTGTAAGCAAAATTGATTTAAGTTACATAATGGATATAGTAAATGACTTATTACTCTGAACCACATTAACATTTATAAATAAAATTAAAACAAAACAAAACAAAAAGCACAAATTAATTTCACTGCTATCCTTTTAGAGTCTTAATGTGATAATCTGAAAAAGAGATCCAGTAGTTCTTCCTTCAACTGTTCCCACATAATTGTCATTGCCATCATTTGTTCTCTGACTGAAAAGAGATGTCAAAGAAAGAGGCCAGGTGGCACTTCCTCTCAGGTGGGCAGCCTTGCTTTGTGTATTAATTTGCTATCAGTGCTGTAACAAAGCTAGACAAACTAAGTGATTTAATTTAGTTTCTTGTAGTCTGGAGGCCAGAATTCTGAGACCCAGGTGTCAGCAGAATTTTTTTTTTCTGAGATCTCTCTCCTTGGCTTATAGATGCCTGTCTTCTCTTGTGTGTTTACATAGCCTTCCCTTCATGCATCTCTCCTTATAAAGAACTAGTTGTACAAGATTAGGAGCCACTTCTATGGCCTCATTTTAACTCAGTTACCTCTTTGAAGATCTTATGTCCAAATATAGTCACATTGTGAAGCACTGGGGATTAGGACTTCAATATATAGATGGAAAGGGAGCACAATTCAGCCCATAGTACTCTGGTTCTTGGGATTGCAAGTCTCTAAACCCAAGATCTCCAAATGTTTACTGGTGAAAGTGCATTGTCCTCCTATCAGATGTATCAATTGTTGTTGTTAGGTGCTGTTGAGTTGTGTCTGACTCATAGCAGCCCTCATAGTGTTTTCAATGGCTGGTTGGTTCGGGATTGCCTTGGGAGTGGATTGCCATGTCCTTCTCCCATTTTTGTGGTGCTGGGAATTGAACTAGGGACCTCAGAGACTGCAGAGTGGTGCTCTACCAACTGAGCTAAATCCCAGCTCGAGATGTATCAATTAGATGCTCCTATTAAGCAACGTCATGATAAATGGAGAACAGATTGGGGCTCTCCAAGATTTTGTTTTACTTGATTCAATAATCAACACGCATGGGACCAGCAATCAAGAAATCAAAAGGTGAATTGCATTGGAAAAAGTTGTTGCAAAAGACCTCTTTAAAGTGTTGAAAAGTAAAGATGTCACATTGAAGATGAAGGTGCACCTGACTCATGCCATAGTATTTTCAGTCACACTGTATGGTTGTGAAAGCTGGACATTGAACAATGGAGACAGGAGAAGAATTGATGCTTTTCAATTGTGGTGCTGGAGACAAATATTGAATATGCCATAGACTGCCAGAAGAACCAACAGATCTGTCCTAGAAGAAGTGCAACCAGAGTGCTCCTTGGAAGCAAGGATGGCTAGATTGCATCTTACGTATTTTCGACATGTATTCAGGAGGGACCAATGCCTGGAGAAGGACATCATGTTTGGGAGAGTGGCAGGTCAACGAAAGAAAAGGAAAACCCTCCTCTAGGTGGATTGACACAGTGTCTGCAACAATGTGCTTAAGCATTAAAAAAATCATGTGTATAGCATTACATTGGGTAGTTATTTGTTCTGTTGTACTAGAGTCTCTATGAGTTGGACCTGACTCAATGGTACTTAACCAAATAGAGATGATAAAGCAGCTCTTCAGCATTTTCCAGCTACCTACTTTGCTCTGACCCCATATAGTGATTTGACTTTGCATGAACATTTTCCATGGGTAATCAACAGCCATCATCCTACATAGTAATTTTATGAGGGCCCGTGTCTGCCCTATCACTTTTTCATCTCCGTTTTAGTATACAGTGTGGTACAAAGTGGAGTTCAATATTGGTAGGAAATGGATATAGCTTTGTTTTTATTTTACCACCCTTCTTGTGTATGTTTGATTAGCATTGATCAGTTCTAAGTTGCCACACATGGGCAATTATGAAACTACTAAGCCAGAAAATGTGCAAAAGTAAAGTAAAACAAAACAGAAACAAGACCAGTGGATTTTTCTTTTTTACCTTCTCTTGGGCCAAAGGGACTGAATAAACACATGTTCATTCCATTTTCCACTTATGACTAGTAACAGTAAGACCCTAAGATTCACTTCCTCAGATGCCTGTCTTGAACATTCAAGTTTATCTGACTTTAGGTTCAGAACACTCACTAATGCTTTGATGCACTAAGACACAGTTCTCACTGGAAAGACATTTATTAAGTGGACGAGTAGGGTGTCATATGCAGGATATCTGCACAGTACATTAATTTAGAGAGGAAAAGGTTTCTGTGTAACATAACCAGGCTGAACAGCTATTTCCACTTTACCCGAATAAAGTATTTTCATGTTTTATCACACTAGTTTGCAACTGTAGAAGCTTCACCCAGTTTTTAAGGGTAGCTATGAACTGTCAGGATGCATTATTTGAAATGAAGGCTGACAGCTCCAGGCTTGAAAGTAAAATACATTTTATTGTTTAAAAGCATTTCTCCACCACTTCACTGTCATCCCCCCTCCCAAACTTCACCCACCCTCCCACCCCTCACAAGCACCCCTCATCCAACTTGGAATGAAACTTGCCACAAACATTCTGAAATGACTTAATCCTCATTAAATAATAACTGCAAGAAGGAAAACCTTAAAGGTGTGGTTTTCTTTTCTCATTCTAAAAATGAACCAGGAGAAGAGTTAGTTTTTTGTATATGAAAGAAACAAGTGCACAGGAGACAATATGGGTGAATAGAGCTGGGAGGAAAAAAATCCTGTCCAATTAATATCCTGAGGATTGTTACCTTCCAAACTCCTTGCATCCTGCATTGCACATACTACCACCTTTGTGTCTAGAATTGCTGTAAAGCTTCTAACCTGATGGTCTATCCAGATGTGTTATTCATGTTGTTGTTGTTGTTAGGTGCCGTCGAGTCGAGTCCGACTCATAGCGACCCTATGTACAGCAGATCGAAACACTTGCCGATTCTGTGCCAGGCAAACCATCTTATTTATGTTTAAGCCCATTGTTGCAGACACTGTGTTAATCCATCTGGTGGAGGGTTTTCCTCTTTTCCGTTGACCTGCCACTCTTCCAA
>VMDO01025504.1:0-28133 GCA_007922755.1 Pedetes capensis
CCCCCCCCCCCCCCCCCCCCCCCCCCCCCCCCAGCCGCTGGGATTACAGGCTGGCGCCACCACGCCCAGCACAAAAATACTTTCTTTGCGTTAAAAATATTTACTTAACATTGAAAGCTTTAGGAGCAACTTTGGGATTTTTTTCCTGGAAATAAATAGCAAGCCTAAACTATTCCTTTAGGCTTAGACTTCTATTATATGTCATTCTTGTACATGCATAAAATGAAAATGCAAGTAAAATAAATAAATGGATCTAAAATTTCTTTGCATTTAAGATGTAACTCTTCTGAATTTCTTTTTGACTCTGAATCATGAATATCTCTTTTCCCACAAACTGTTGTCCTTTGGGCCATCAAATGCATTGGTGATACAGCATTTTTAAAAGGATATTCCACTTTTATATGGGATTTTCTTCCAAGTCACTGATACCCATTCTGTAAGCTTTGACATGCTTCTCTGGTAATGACAACCATGTCACAACTAATACTCATAGCAATTGTAAGAAACATGCTGATTTCACGATATTAAAATGTAAAAACATATATATGTGAATACATCCTATAAAAATAAATTAGGGTAATTGTTTAACATGAATTATCTAACTTAACCTTCACAATAACCCCAAGAGGAAAGTACTATTACTATACGTATCTTAAAGATGAAGTAACAACAGCTTGGAAAGGTTAAGTAGATTGCCCAAAAGTACACAGTTGGTATATGGCCAAGGAAAAAACCAACTCAAATCTGTCTGACTGCAAATCCTATATCCACTGGATTCACTTAAATTTCCCAAGTAATCAACATCTTTGATGTGGGTGCAAGAAGAACATCCTAACTTTTCAGAGAGCCAAAAGAGTATATGTTGTTGTTGTTGTTGTTAGGTGCCGTCGAGTCGGTATCTGACTCATAGCGACCCTCATAGGGTTTTCAATGGCTGAGTGCTTCGGGATTGCCTTGGGAGTGGATTGCCAGGCCCTTCTCCCATTTTTGCGGTGCTGGGAATTGAACTCTGGGCCTCAGAGACTGCAGCGCAGCACTCTACCCACTGAGCTAAATCCCAGCCCAAAAGAGTATATATTGCAACATAAAGTATTTCCCAGAAGTTAGCAAGATAGAATTTTAGTGACTGGAGACTGAAATGAAAGGACTCTCACAAATACCTTCAGCTGATAAATAGATCCAATGATTCAGATTTCTAATTTAGATAAGTGGATCCTTCTGTGTTTTGATCAAAATATTCTCATTTTCTTAATGGACTACAGTGTGACTCTAATGATTTTCAGACATCTATCCTGGCTTGAATTTTATAAAAATTGATGACATGGTAGAGTTTTCTAATATCAAGTGACAAAAAAAGAGAACTTTACTGATGGATTTTTTTTTACTTTTTGCTTTAATGAACAAATGTACCTGCCACTCTTACCTAATTTATCATTCCAGCATGGTTTCAGACTCTGAGTACAAATTGTTTTGGCCTGCAAAGTCTGGCATTACCTATCCTGGCTACAACCTCCTGTACGCTTGTTGATTTACTTAGATTTTTTTATTGTTTCTTTTAGTCTTATTTGATGTGAGCTGAATATTATTGAGAACTTTTATGTATAACTTGAGTCAGCAAAAGCAAGTGGTGCTTCATAGCAAGCAGAGCCCAGAACTAGTCATCTCCTTGAAACTTTGGGAGCAACTTCAGGATGTTTTCTCCTGGGAATAAATATCAATTCTAAAGAAGTAGCACAATCTCCCTTAGGAATACAACAAGAGTATTGGCTGGATAGTGTGTCTTGTGTGCCTGTTAGATGATAAATACAGACTTGGTAGATGGATTTTATAAATCAGGTTGAGACTCCGTCAACCAAAGTTGTTTATTGAGTTCATGTTACATAGCCTAGTTCTCTGTGTGGCACAGCAAACAACAGAATGCATAGACTCTTCCTTCAAGAAGTATATAATGAGCTGGGCATGGTGGCACACCCCTGTAATCCCAGCAACTCAGGAGGCAGAGGCAGGAGGATTGCAAATTGGAGACCAGAGGCATTCTGCATAACTTAGCAAGACCCTGTGTCAATATATATATATATTATGGGCAATTATGGGAATATATATATATATATATATATATATACATACACACATATATATGTGTGTGTATATATATACATATACATATGTATATATATATATACACACACACACACATATATATGTGTATGTATATACATATATATATATACATATATATGTATATATATATATATATATATATATATATATATATATGGGCTGAGGTACACCAGCTCAGTGGTACAGCACTTGCAAAGAGTGCAAGTATGAGGCCCTAAGTTGAAACCCCAGTACCACAACAAAAAGAAGTATATAATGTTATGAGATACATAATCACTTTCAAAAAATTAAGCATAATATAATGCAAAGCATACTCTTCTGTTAGGCCTACACCTTACCTACTGTAAGAGCTCAGAAGACTCAGGAAAGCTAAGTGTGCTTTGGAATCATCAGTACGGCCAAAAAGAGAAGTTAAGTTCAGGGAAAGACATGGTTCATACCAGTAGATGAAATGAGGCAACATCCCAGGCAGGGAAAATGACATAAAGAAAAATGACTCAAATGCTTAGCATAAAAAACATCTTCCTCTAGAGTCATGAGTTATTCCAAAGCTCTATCACAACTGATGACAGCCTCCTTTGTAACAGACTATCTAAAATTGATTGCATTCTTTCTATTGAAGGGTCCTACACATCCTAGGCAAGTACTCTACCACTGAGCTACAACCCCAGCCCATTTTTTATTTTTTATTTTGAGACAGGGTCTTGCTAAATTGTTTGGGCTGCCTCTATCTTTGAACCTGGGATTACAGGCATATACTGTGGTGCCCAGTTTATAGAAAGCTTTTGTTGTTGTTGTTGCTATGAAAAAGAATTAGGCACATGATCAGAATAGTTTTGGGGAGTTTATATTGAATGTTTTAGTGAGCTGGTGGCCAATTTGCCTCATGCTAGAGCTTCCTAAAAATATATATGCTCTTTGCTTCTATTAGATAGATTTGATATTCTGATCATCATTTTTATATTTGAATTTACAGAGTTTTCTCCCTTTATTATTAATGGTGGCAGATGAAAAAATATTTGCCTCTGTCTCCAAGGCTGCTTCTTAAAGATATTTGACTTGTGAGTTTGGGTTTGGTTTGGTTTGGTTTTGTTGGGAGTATTTTTCAGACAGGGTGTCTTTGTGTAGCCAAGGCTGGCATCAAAGCCATGAACCTCCTGTGTCAGTCTCCTGAGTGCTCAGGTTACCAGTGTGCTCCACCACACTTGGCTATTTTTATTTTTCTTTATTCAGTCACTCAGTATGATGAGGAATTGATCAATTATGCATCACCAAGCTAAACATAAATTCTGTATGTTAATAATAATTATTATTATTTCTTAACAGCTTTTACATTGAACTGCCTTCCATAATTTGCATCACCTTTAGGCTACATTAGCACATCAAGCCTCTTGTAGGGGTTATTAGGTGTGAATAATGAGCAAGCTAAATCTCCAACTCTCTTATGAATGTTGACAAGCTGTCAGCAATGCTAGGACAAGTGGGGTGTGTAAAGCTGCTGTATTTTTACCTAGACAGTAGATCCAGAGCTCTTTCTACAGAAATGATGGAGCTAGGGGAAAGCAAACTGACACTCAGACAAGAGAAAATAGCAGTTTGCTCTCCTACCACAGCGAACTCTTGGTTCTTACTTCCTAAAATTGGAGCTTTTATACTTTTTCCCCAGACTTTCTATTTCCAAAACCCTTGTGATCTCACATGAAAAGAAAATTGTCCTTGAACTCTGAATAATATTGGGCCTCTCAAATCTCACAGGAATATATAATATAAGGCTAGGGTACTTTCATGTTACTGAAAGCAGAAATTGAATATAATGAGATCTACTGCTTGCTAAGAGTTATCTTAATGGAAAAATAGCTTGAAATTTTTAGCAATTTCATATGGAACCATTAACTTCATAGATTGATTGTTGTTGTTGTTGTTGTTGTTAGGTGTCATCGAGTCGGTATCCGACTCATAGCGACCCTCTGTACAACAGGGGAAACACTATTGCCAGTGCTTCTCTGCTGTTCATAGGGTGTTCAATGGCAGATTGATTTTTGGGAGGGGGTTGCCAGGTCCTTCTCCCAAGCCTACAGCTTCTGGTGTTCCCAGGCGGTCTCCCATCCAGGTACTAACCAGGCCTGACCCTGCTTAGCTTCCGAGATCTGACGGGATCGGATGCCACAGGGCTATGGCTGCAGCCTAGATTGATTGGAGTATTAAATAGCATTTAACTTCATAAGAGTTTAACACTTCATATTGATCAAGATATTAAGGAAGATAACAAAAAATTTACATAATTTAAAATACTATGTGAGCTAATGTATTTAAAGCACTTAGAACAGGACCTGGCATGTATGTACTATGTAAGTGTTTGTTGTTATAAATGATAGCATATGAATTATTTCTTAACAATCTAGAAAATTTTTTAAAATAATGGTAATAGTCCTTTTAGGCCTTCTTTTCTTTGGAACTGAACTATTTTTTCCATAGCTCCATAGCCAGTGATACACATATAAACAAAAGTTAACTGGACTGAATTCATTCAACATTATTCCTTCAATAGGGGACGTCTGATTAATTAGGCTTAAATTATCTCATTTTAGTTTGTTTGTTTGTTTGTTTGAGACATGATCTCACTGTATAACTCAGGCTGGCTTGGAACTCGCTATGTAGACCAAGCTGATCTTGAACTTGCATTGATCCTCCTGCCTCAACCTCACCTCCTGAGTGCTGGGATTACAGTGTGCACCACCATGCCTGGCTCTCTTCAAGTTTAAATTTCCAAACATTCAGAATAGTTTAAAAGTCAGCAGACTAGACTTTTAGAAATAAACATAACGCTGGGCACGGTGGCGCATGCCTGTAATCCCAGCGGCTGGGGAGGCAGAGGCAGGAGGATTCCATGTTCGAGACCAGAGGAAGTCTGTGTAACTTATCGAGACCCTGTCTCAAAAAAGTTTAAAAAAATGGGCTGGGGGTGCAGCTCAGTGGTCGCGCACTTGCAGAGCATGCAAGCACAAGGCCCTGGGTTCAAACCCCAGTACCACACAAAAAACAAACAAACAAACAAACATAGCTGGTAATATGCTTTTATTTTATTTATTTATTTATTTATTTAGAGACAATGTCAATTGTGACTCAGCCTCCTAAGTGCTGAGATTACAGGAATATTAAGCATACCCTGCTATTTTGTTCCAAGGATTTAATCATCAGCTTTTATACTTAATCATTATACTTAATCATTAGCTTTTATACTTGATGTTTCTTTGTCTAAAATATAGAAACTTTGAGCTGGGCATGGTAGCACTTGCCTGTAATCCCAGCACCCTGGAGGCTGAATCACAATGATCAAAAGTTCAAGGACACCCAAAGGTGGTGTCACACACCTGTAATCCCAGAGACTCAGGAGGTGGAGGCAAGGGGGTCACAAGTTCAAGGCCAGAGGTAGCCTGTGTAACTTAGTGAGACCTTGTCTCAAAATAAAAAGTAAAAAATGAGCTGAGGGTGCAGCTCAGTGGTAGAGTGCTTGCAAAGCATGTGCGAGACCTTGGGTTCAATCCCCAGTACCACAGGAAAAAAAAAAGTTCAAGGACAGTCTGGGCTACATAATGAGAACCTGTCTCAAAACAAAAAAAGAAAAGAAAAGATAGAAACTATCGGTGAATATTTAATTAGCTACTTAACTAGGAAAGAGTTCTTAGATATAACCAGTAAAAGAGGGTCTATTTGGCTATAATGAAAAATTTAAATTTCCATACATAAAACAGACTTAAAATTAAAAGATGGGCAACCTGGGTGAGAAAGGACAAATATTTTTAATTTTGTAAGTATCAGCATTACTATTTATTTATTTACTTATTTTGCAGTATTGGGGTGTTGAACTCAGGGCCTCATGCATGCTTTGCAAGCGCTCTACCACTGAGCTGCCCAGCCCACCTTTTACTTTTTGTTTTTGAGCCAGGGTCCTGCTAAGTTACAGAAGTTTCCTCTGGCCTAAAACCTGTGATCCTCCTGCTTCCACTGAGGCACTGGAATTACAAGCATGCACCACTGCACCTGGTGAACATTCTTATTTTCAAAAGAAGGCAAAGTACATAAACAAAAAATTCACTGAGGAAAAATAAATTATCAAAAAATGTTAGAGAAATGGTCAACCTAGTCATCATAGAAATATTAATTAGAATGAGTCACCATTTTTCCTTTAGTGAAGCTTTTCTTATACTTGATGCTGTTAAGTGTAGTAAGAAATGTGTATTCTTATGTTACTGGTGGGATTGTAAACTGATACATGCTTCTGGAAATCAACTTTGAAAAATACATTAAGAGGATTGAAGTGTTTATATCTACCATTTTATACCCAAGATATTGGCAAAAAATTAAAAGTTTGATAATAACAGCTGCTGGTGAAGATGTGAAACAATGGGAGCTCTTTTATATAGCTGATAATAGTATTGAAAGGATTGTTTGAAAAAATAATTGAGTATTATCTTGGAAAACCGTCAGTTTCGCTTCTAGATTTATACCTTAGACTTAGAACTCTTGTTCCTGTTTCACCAGGGCACATACAAGAACGTTTACAGCAGGGGTTGGAGTGTAGCTCAGGGACAGAGCATGCATGAGGCCTTAGGTTCCATCCCCAGTGTCACCAAGAGAAAAATAATATTAATAACAAAATTTTTCATAGTAACAGTAAGCTGTCAATAACTCAGATATCCATTTGTTATTGTTGTTACAGGTGCTGTTGAGTTGGGCTCATAATGACCATATGTTCAACAAACGGAACACTAGCTAAGATTCTGCCATGCCCAGCACTATTGTCAGTGCTTTCCTGTTTCTCATAGGGTTTTCAATGGCTGATTGTTTTGAGAGTGAGCTGCCGGGTCCATCTCCCAAGCCTGCAGGACCCAGTATTTTTAGGCAGTCTCCCATCCAAGGACTAACCAGGCCCGACCCTGCTTAGCTTTCAAGATCTGATGAGGTCTGATGCCAGAGTGGTACGGCAGTAGGCAGATACCCATTTGTAGGTACATAAATAGCAATATTTTCAAAAAATAGAAATCTGCTGGGCATGGTGGCACACGCCTGTAATCCCAGCGGCTGGGGAGGCGGAGGCAGGAGGATCGCAAGTTCAAGACCAGAGGCAGTCTACATAATTTAGCGAGACCCTGTATCAAAAAGTAAAAATAATGGGTTGAGGGTGCATCTTAGTGGTCCAGCACTTGCAGAGCACACAAGCGCGAGGCCCTGGGTTCAACCCCCAGTACCACACACACAAAAAAAGAAATCTGTAACAGCAAAGAAGAAAACAACACAGTTAAATGGATCAAATTAGGTGAATCTTAGAAATACAATGTTTGAAATAAAACAAATTGCAGAATCTAGTGTGATACTATTTATAAAAGCAAGCAAAAGTAAACAGTTTAAAGGAGGAAGAAAATTAGAGAAATCCAGGAGTAATGTTAGTATGAAAAATGAAAGTCACAAAATCTCCTCTTCCTTTTAGAGGTAGGCCTAAACTTGATTCTAAGCTTTCCAGTATCTAGGATAAAAAGAGAAACCTGATTCACGGTACATTTAAAACAAGAACAAATCAACTGTTCTGACACTTAGGCCAATGAGAAATTTCTCCCCAGATTAACTGTGTGGGTAGGTTCTTTAACTTCTCTCTACTTACGTTTCCTTCTCTATGAAATAGAATAATAATAGTGTCTGTTGTGTAGCATTGTAAGTGCTTAGGACAATACCTCGTTCGTAGGTAGTAAACACTCAAATATGTTCCTGATTAGCCATAACAAATGGCATTCTCAAGACTATTCCTTACAGAAACCAGTATCACAGATGTATTATTATTGCAGCATAAATATAGAAGTGTACCTTGCCTCAGTTAGGAAATCTTCCTAACAATAGGACAAAAGTATTGTGGGTTAATGTTCTAGTTTTTTATCTGTGTTCATTGATACATATTTATTGAGCTACTCCATTATGCCAGGTTTTCTGCCTGGTCATTATGGCTAGTATACAGAACTTAGTAAGTTGATGGGTTGCTTCAGCCAACTTTAAGTAGTTTAATCTTGAAATCATTCATGTGTTGAATAATAAAGAACATTTTTCTCATTTACTTTTTCTGCTCTTCAAATGTGAAAGTAGCGTTCTGTAAGCAAAGACTGATCAAAGCAATTATGAAAACAAAGATGAGAAATAAATGAACTTAGTTAATACTGTGTAAACTGTTGTAATTTCTTTACATATATTATCTCAATCCATATAAAATACTTTGAGATTAAAAAATATGACTTCCATTTTTTGGTAAGATTTTTAACCCTTTCAAGATCTTCCTACCTCAGCTCCGTATGTAGCTGGAACGATAGGCCTGTACCATCATGCTCAGTTAAAACAAATTTGAAATGGAAGGAATCTTTGGATTTAAAGTAGAAAAGACTAGCAATTTTGCCTGTGGGTATAGCTCAGTGGTAGAGCACTTGCCTAGCATGTGTAACATCCTGGGTTTGATCCCCAGCACCACAAAAAAAAAAATGTCTAGCAGTTTAGTTTGATAGTCTGTAATTCCATGGTCTGAGTCCCTAATTATTTTGGCCTTTGCTGAGGACGCTGAATCATGTTCCCTCCATTCTAAACTGTAGGCCTCCTCAGTTTGCCAAGAAACAACTATATTAGTGTTGACAGAGAAGATTCCTCTTATATTTAAAGATTAGGAAAAGTTGGGCTCCTGGCAATATGGCCTAGTGTTCTTTAGTGTCCCCATCCAATTGCAGAAGAATAGATTTCATTTCAAATCATGATATATGTATCTCATGCTCACTGAGTACTTTTACAGTAAGAAAAGGTTGCCTGTAATCATTTATTCTTTTGATGGGCATAACAGTGAGACTCCTGAAACTAGTAACAGTGGCACAGTTAAGATCTCAAAAGCCACATATATAGATGGAAAAACATGAATATGTTCAGCTCTGGGGCCTGAGATCACTGTGCAGCCTTCCATCGTGCAGTTTAGAAAGTAGAAAAAGCCCATCAAGAATTTAACATTCTGAAATATTTGTAAAAGGGAAGGATTTACTCTGGGAGATAGACAAACTGTCCTGAAAGGTAATTGTATGAAAGAGAACAGATTAAAATTTACATTTCTTGGAATAGATTAATCCTTTATATTTTAAATAAATGATGACCTACTTGCAGATACTGATTTCTTTCTCCCAATACTATTTTTTAACTTTATTTTTGGACTTTGTTCATAATACATATTGTCTTCTCTTCCTGGCTTCCTGGCTTCTTGAAATCATTTCATATAGATATATGGTGACCATCTGTGCTTCCAAAAGGCTATTCCTTCTCTCAACAAGGGGCAGGGGTGGAAATGAGAGGTGTAGTGTGGATAGAGAGCCAGGAAAAATCTTGCAAACAGTGTTTTGGCTCCTCTTTCCTGGCCCTTCTTTGCCTGCTCTGCAGCCTCCTGGGGATCAACAGGGAGACAACAGCTTGTATCCATTTGAGAAAGTAGCAGGGGCTGCAGAAGGGAAAGGACTAGGCTGTTCAACTTTCCTTTTAAACACAGAAAAATAACACATATGGAGGATGGTGTTCTGGTATGCACATGTCCTGTGCCATGAGATCAAATAGGATGGAATTTCTAATTGTCATTCAAATGGAACATAGCAGGTTCCAAAATAAGTGGAACATGTGTTTAGTTTTAAGTAAAATGCAAGCCAGAGATTCAAATTGCTTCCAAATATACAGCTACAAGTTTTCTATCTTGTGATCATTTTGGGATTGATTGCATGCATATGGCACTTCAGGTATGCACCACAGGATTGTCAAGGCTTAAGATACACACTTGACCCCTACAACAATGTTACATCTCTACCTGTTGCCCTTGAAATTTTAATCCTAAAGAAGGTTCTTAAAATATTGCCCTCAAAACTCCCTAGCCTTGGCATAGTAGGTCTTCAGTTTTAAAATGTTGAATTAGTAGGATATTTGTTCATGTCTGTTTCCATTAGCAGGTTTTTATGTGAAACAGGTCTCTGCAGCCTTCTGCAGTCATGTTGCTGTGGCACACGCCTGTAATCCCAACTACTCCAGAGACTAAGGCAGGAGGATCACAAGTTCAAGGCCAGAGGCCAGCCTATGTAACTGACAGAGACCCTGTCTCAAAAATAGATTTAAAAAGGGGTTAGGGGTACTGTTCATTGCAGTGGTGGAATGCTTGGCTAGCATGAGTGAGGCCCTGGATTCAAACTCCAATATTGAAAAAGTACTCCAATATAGAAACTAGGCAATCCTACCTCAGAAGACCCTACAAACCTAAACAGAAGCACTGCCCAATATCTAATTACAGAGCTGAAGTAGTAAGCTTTGAAGTAAGCCAGACTACATGGATGAGCTGAATTTTATAGTTTTTAAGCCCTCTCAGTTCCAATGACATCATCATCATCATCATCATCATCATCATCATCATCATCATCATAATTGAACTCATTACCAAAAGCAAAGTCTGCATTCTCCAAAGAACACAATTAAAAATGCTAACTTGAGCATTGGCATTATTACTTGAGGATCTCTACTAGAAATTGTCTTTGAAATATAACAGAGGTGGTGGTTTGCCCCTATGGAGAATGAAGAATAAAGACCTTTCATAAGCCTTGAGCAAGCTGCAGATGCTGCCAATTTAGTGGAAAAGAAACATTTCAACCTCAAATCTGTCTTGTTGGATAGGGGTGAAAACTCATGTAATAGAAACAAGTGGGACTGCCCCCAGAGCAGTGAACGCCTACAGAAAAGGGGAGAGTGAATGCTCTAAATTGTTAAAGTCTGGCCTGGAGATCAGAGGCCACTGCTTTGTTTTAAAAGCCCATATATGAACAATGTAGTTCTGACTTTTGCCCAGGTATCAGATTTCACTGAAAATCTGATTTAAACATTGCAGAAAGTATACCCACTTGCAAAATTTTGTCAGTCTTCCATTTTGTTTCAAGATAGTAAATTGAGCCATAAATCAAACTTAAATTGAATCCTAAAAACTTCTGGTATTGTCAAAAATTAATCAACTGCATAGAAGTGATGGTGTGGCAAATATGAAATATTGAGTAGTTGAGTTGAAAAGGTTTTCACTTAATATTGATGATGTTGATTTCCTTGCAAATACCTTTGCTTCTCATTTCAATATGACTTGTAAGCCTCATGTCTGTAATAACTTATTCAGAACAACATAGTGCAATCCTAGTATTTGCATGTGTACTACTGTTCAGAGGTAAGAAATGGTATGCCATTGAGACAGGCCTTAGACACAGACAGGGCTATGTGAACACCAGCTTGGTCACATGTAGCTATGCATAGATAGACAAATAAATTGTTTTCCAATTTTTTTATTCTTTTTTTTTTTAATTACTTGAGGGTTGAACCCAGGGCCTCACACATACTTTGTAAGTGCTCTACCACTGGGCTGTAACCCTGACCCCACTTTTAGTTCTTTATTTTGAGACAGTCTTGCTAAATTGCACAGATACCTCTGACCTCAAACTTGTAATCCGTCTACCTCAGCCTCCTGAGTCACTAGGATTACAATTATGCATCACTCTGCCTCACTTGTGTTTTTTTCATTGTTTTGTTTTTCAGATTTTTTTTTTCAATTTTTAAATGACTAATGGTACAAACAATAAATAAAATAAAATTAAAGCTGAACCCAAGCCCAATTTTTCACTAGATTTGAGTCCAGGTTTGGGTTCAGAAAATTTATTTTAAATATTTGAACCAAAACATGTTCAGGGTTCGGATTTGGTTTGAAGCCCTGCTATCTACACATAGGATTTAAATTAGAACGTGAACCAAACCTGAACTCTCAAAATTTTAACATATTGAACCCACACCTGAAACTGACACCAATTTTTTGTGGTTTTGAAGCCCAGGTATTTAAATATATTTAATGATTTTTCATCAGCATGTGGTTAGCAACTCCAGTGAAGACATCCTACATTCTATGCATTTTTTCCCCTAGGCTGTACTGATGTCCTTAATATTTAGTTACCATTTTGGGAAAAACTTGAAAATACATTACTCTTATTTGAAATTCTTAAAGATCTTCGTAGGCATAATTGATACAATTTGTAACAAGTAGCTTTTTCTCCCCTAAATACTGGGGATTGAACCCAGGGCCTCACACGTTAGGCAAATGCTCCACAATTGAGCGACACCCAGCCCATTTTTTATTTTGAGACAGGATCTCCCTAAATTATGCAGGCTGCCTCTGGCCTTGAAGCTGCAGCCCTCCTGTATCAGCTTCCCAAATTGCTAGGATTATAGGCATGTGCCACAGGTGCCTGGCTATAATTAGCTTTTAAGTCCTCTCTGATAAGCAGAAACATAGATCATCTTATTGTTGTGTGCCATCAAGTCATAATCCAACTCATAGAAACCCTATGTACAACGGAATGAAACACTACCCAACACTGTGCCATGCACACGATCTTTCTGTTTGAGCCCAATGTGGCAGCCACTGTGTTTCTTCTCATTTTGAGTCATGCCAAATCAGCAAAAGGAGGTCCCAGGGGCTCTACTCCATTCTTGTCATTAAGTTCAACTCTTCTTAGAGGAGGAAGCTCTTCCCCAGTCATCTTTTGAATGCCTTCCAGCCTGTGGGGCTCATTTTCTGGCACTATATTTGACAGTGCTTCTTGACTATTCATAGGATTTTTACTAGCCAGTTTTTTCTGGAATAGGCTACAGGTCCTTCTCTCTTAGTCTGGAAGCTCAGCTCAAACCATGGGTGACCCTCCTGGTATCTGAGATACCAGTGGCATAGCTTTCAGCATCACAGTAACACACAAACCCCAACAACATGACAAACTGATAGACATATGGGGATTATATTCGAGAGTGCTTATTAGTAATAATGGTAGGAGTTTGTGTGGAGTTTTTGTTTTTGTTTGCAATGCTGGGGATTAAACCCAGGGCCTCAGTGCCTGCTAAGTAAGCACTTTATCAACTGAGCTAAATCCTTAGCCCCTTATATGGAGCTTTAAACTTTAATTGGAATCATACTCTGAGGTCACATATGACGCCACAATGCATGTAACTGTGCTTAGGTTAGTGCTACAGTGCCCCATGTCTGGTACCTACCCGGGGGTCTATTTTAATCCTGCAATACCAGTTAAGGGCTAAAATTGGGTTTATCCTCACAAAGATGCCCCTGACCTATAAGGGGCATGAGAGACAAGAGTTCTGGTTTTGTTGTTGCTATTTTTATTATTATTATTAGCACATATTGACTATACAGAGTAATGGGTTTCATTGTTACAAATTCATATATACTTACAAGCGGTTCTGTTTTATCCATGAGGAAACTAAGGCCAATAGTTGTTGGACAACTTTCCTAACATCATAGTTAATGGCAGATGTGGGATAAGAACCTGGAAATTCTGTTTTCTTTGTAGTTTTTTCAGTTCTTGGTGAGAATTGTAATTCAGAAATATAACCACAGCCATAAACTATTTTCTGCCATCTAACACAGTTCATCATTCCACATTCCCTGTCAAAATACTTTCCATTTGACTCCAAGAACATTTTTTCTGTTTCCTTCCCAGTTCGAACGGCATGACCCTGTGGATGGGAAAATCACAGAGAGGCAGTTTGGAGGTATGCTGCTAGCCTACAGTGGGGTGCAGTCCAAGAAGCTAACAGCCATGCAGAAGCAGCTCAAGAAGCACTTCAAAGATGGAAAGGTAGGTCACATCGGTTGGAGAAAAAAAGACCATGGGAGCCACGCACAATGGCATGCCCCTTTAATCCCAGTGACTCAGGAGCCGAGGCAGGAGGATTGCAAGTTTGAGGCAAAGTCAGCCTGCGTAACTTAGCAAGACCTTGTCTCAAAATACAAAGTAAAAAATGGGCTGGGGATACAGTTTAGTGGTTGAGCGCTTGAAAAAAAAAAAAAAACCAAAACGTGTGTGATTGCCTGCGTTCAACTCCCCAGTACCACCAAAAAAAAAAGGCACCAACATAATGACAGCATGTCATAAACTAATTCATCTCTTATACCTAAGGTCCATAAGGAGGAAAATGAACAATGGGCAAAGTAGAGGAGAGAATGCAGAATAACCCCAGATTTCTTGTTCAGACAAAGATTAGTATGCACACTGAGATTAAGAATTTCAAAAGAGAGGCCAGTGTGGATGGGAAAATAAAGAGTTCAGTTGTAGGTCTTGAATTTAAGATACCTGTGTACTATCCAAGAAGAGACAGCCAACAGGCAGCTGGATATTCAAGTCTACCTCAGAAGTCTGAGCTCCATTCAGGAATTATCAACACATTGGTAGAATTAAAACCATGGGAATGGAAGAGATTTCACAAGGAGAGTATTATACAAGGGAAAAAAAGAAAAAACCTGAGAGTCAAGGACAGAATCCAATGGAACACTAACATTTAGGTAGCTCAGGAACAAAATTTAGCAGAAATAGAGAAATGCATAAGGAGAGTAATGAAACTAAAGCCAAGGATGAGAGCATTCAGGAACTAAAGGGATTACCATGACGATGTCACATATGACAGAGAGGGATCAGCAAGATAAAGATGAAAGCATCTCTTGTTTTTGGTGAAATGGCAGTAACTGGTCACCTTTGGAAAAGCTGTTTCATTGGAGTGGTCCAGTTGGAAGGCATATTAGACAAGAAGTAAGAAAGGAGAGAAAGAAGAAAGGCAGAAAAGGCAAAAAGAAAGAAGGGAGGCTCTAGACAGAGGGAAATTGTATATGCAAAATTCTGAGGTAATATGTTAGTCTATTCTGGCTTCTGTAGCAAAACACCACAGACTGAGTGGAGTTTTTTTGTTTTTTGTTTTTTGTTTTCCCAGTTCTTGGGGTTTGAACCCAGGGCCTTGCACATGTTAAGAAAGCTCTCTACACTGGGCTGCCTTTCCAACCCAGTTTTGATTTTCTATTTTGAGACAGGGTCTTGCTAAGTTACAAAAGCTGCCTCTGGCCTTGAACTCTTAATCCTCCTGCCTCCACCTTCCAAGTCACTGGGATTATAGGCATGTACCACTGTGCCCAGCCCCTTTTTTACTTTGAGATAGTGTCTTGCTAAATTATGCCAGCTGCCTCTGGCTTCAAACTCATGAACCCAAGTCTCTGGTATTACAGGTGTGTGCCATGACACCTGAATGGATTTAACAACAGAAATTGATTTCCTCCCAGTTCTGGAGGGTATGTATCTTCCCATGGCTCTCCTCAGTACTCAGGAGAGAGCGAGAAAATGAGTGCAGAAGCGCAGGCAAGCACTCTTCCGCGTTTCTTCTTATAAGGACACTAATCCTACCATATTAGGGTCCACCTGTGTGACCTCATTTAACCTGATTATTTCCTTTGAGGCCCCATCTCCAGATACAGCCACCTTGAGGGTTAGCACTTCAAACACATAAATTTAGGGAGGTGGAGGAGACATAAACTTTCAGTCCACAATCAGCAAGAAAGATAAGGAACTGAATGGGAACTAGTGTGGTTCCAGCATACTAAACCAGGAGGCAAATGGCCTGAGATGAGGTCAGGGGCGGAGACGAAGCCAGGCACAGTGGCACTTGCCTATAATCCTAGTGACTCAGGAAGCGGAGGCAGGAGGATTGCAAGTTTGAGGCCAGAAGCAGCCTGTATAACTTAGTGAGACCCAGCCTCAAAATAGAATGTGAAAAATGGGCTGAGGATGCAGCTGAGTGGTATATTGCTTGCAAAGTATGTGCAAGGCCATGTGTTCAACCCCCTAGGAGGGAGGGAGAGACAGAGACAGAGAGAGAGAGAGAGAGAGAGAGAGAGAGAGAGAGAGAGAGAGAGATGAGGGCCAGGACATGCATGTTATAGGCATACAAGGAGTGCGATGAGAAGACACTAAAGAGTTCAGCAGTGAAATAACATGGTTATATGGATATTTAAAGAGACAGTCTTGGCCTTTTTATGGAAAATAGCTTGGGAAGGAGCAAACATAGGTTTGAAAAAACTAACAGTAAGTTATTGGAGAATTTAGGGAGAGATGATAAAGGAGTCTTCTGAGGAGCATTGATTTTGGAGACCATGGATTTGTGGTCTGATACCCTTCAACACCAGCTCTACCTGGTGCAGGAAAAGAGGGGCAGGTAATAGAACCAAAGCAAGATTGGGAGTTTTGCCAGCAAGTAAGATGAACAAACAGAAGCAGAAACCTAAAAGATCACACACACACACACACACACACACACACACACACACACAGTAGTACTTAGGCTAAAGTAAAACCCACATTTTCTCATGCCCGGCCCAGTACCCTTCCCATTGGACGATGATTACCATCTGGCTACATCCAGAACACTGATTTAAAACACTATGCTTCTAGCTAAGGGGCTAAAAAAATTCACCTAAACGCTGTAATCAGGTTTCTGAAATTACAATTTCCTAAGAGATTGCCAAGGTAGTGTGGTATGAAGCATTTTTAGAAGATGAATTCAAGTCCTGCCCCAGAGGTTCCTGTGGCCATTATAGACAAATTACTTAACCTTACTGTCCTCAGAAATTGAGAAGTTTGTTATAGATGCTTACCAAAAGGACCTTTCTAGATCTAAAGACTTAACTGCAGGTGCAGTGTTGCACGCCTATAATGCCAGTGATTCGAGAGACTGAAGCAAGAGGATCATAGGGTTCGAGGCAAGAGGCAGCCTGTGCAACTTAGACTTTGTCTCAAATTTTTTTTTAAAAAGGGACTGGGGGTACAGTTGAGTGGTGGAGGACTTGCCCAGCATTCAAGAGACCCTGGGTTCAACCCTCAGTCCTGCAAAAACACAGGATAGCCTGTGTTTTTCCCAGCTTTCCCAGTTTCCCAGTGTTTGAGTAAGAAATTTTATATGAATCGTATTGCCCTAAGTTGGTGGAAAGAACTTCTTATCAACCAGACTTTTTCCTCCTTGTCTTGGATGTGAGAAAGCTGAAAGGACCTCTGAAACAGGCTGTGGACTGCAACTGAGGACAGACTGGGCTCTGAGAAAAAAATGTCATCTTCTCTGAAGTCAGTTCAGCCTGTTCCCACAGCTGGTGTTCTCTTGGCTGTGGGGTACTTGTCATTAATGGAAAATAAGAGAGAAAAATATTTTTCTCCCAGAGAGCACTTCTATACTACCTAGTACCCAGCTTATGTCTGTGAAAATTGTAATTTCAGAAAACTAATTACAGTGTTTAGGCGAATTTTTTTAGCCCCTTAGCTAGAAGCATAGTGTTTGCAATAAGAAACACTCCTTTCTTTTGACAAACTCTCTCAGTTTTAAGTTTATTTATTTGTCTATTTGTTTGGTGGTATTAGGTATCCATCCCAGATCCTCATGCATACTAGGCAAGCATTATAACACTGAGCTACATCCCTTGCCTGACCAACTTATTTTTAAAGGTTGGCCCTGACATTGATTTGTTCTAAAATCAATTATCTATCATGATAGACTAATTCATATTTTATTGTGAATTTATATTTAAAAGCAATAAATTGAATAGTACAGACATTTCTTTTGAAGGCATAGAGTATTTTAGCTTTGGCAAAAGTTAATTTAGGACTCAAAAGACCTTGCAAAAGACCTCTGAAGTGAAAGGACAAATTTTGTGAAATTGAAAATCTGGGGTGCTAAATTACTTCTGGCCAGAATTTCTAGCCTGCTTAGCAAGGAGGTTAAGATCGATTGTCCTCTTGTGTTGATTAAATAGTTGTGGACATAGTAATTAACTAAAATGAGAATTAAATAGGGTCTTTGCTCCTAAAGTTACCAATCCATCTCTCTAGAACCGTTTCCCATTAAAGGGTAATCACCATCTGCTTTCTAATTGCTTCTTTTATTCCACTTTGGACATGTTAACATGAAAATGTAAGTTTTTCTTTCACTCAATCAGTTTCTGTGTGGGGTTCTGTGTCAAGATACCAAAACAGACCAAAAAGATTGAAGGTCCTAGTGGTGGTATTAACTAAATATGTGCATGTAACTTAATAACTATGCAATAGTTCAGAACCATTTTTCTCCTTTTGTCTAACAGTCTTATTAGTAGGTATCATTGTGCCTTTGAGAATATAGAGACAAAGAAGGACAAATTAATGACCTACCCAGAGCCTACAGTAAAGTATAAGGCAGTTTCCTATTCCGGGCCTTGTCCTTTCCATAGCAAAGTGTTATTTCTTGTAACCATATTCTTCTAAGCCAGTGCTTCTTAACTATAGGATCACTTAGAGAATTTTTAAGAAATGTGGTTGTAAGGCCAGGCATAGGGGCTCACACCTGTAATCCCAGCGACTTTGGAGGCAGGGGCAAGAGGATCGGAAGTTCGAAACCAGAGGCTGCCTTTATAACTTAACGAGACCCTGTCTCAAAATAAAAAGTAAAAAACGGGTTGGCAGTACAGCCCAGTGGTATAGCACTTGCAAAGCATGCAAGCCCAAGGCTCTGGGTTCAACCCTCCAGTACTGCAAAAGAAGAAGGAGAAGGAAAACAAGAGGAGGAGGAGGAGGGAGCAATGTGGTTGTCAGGACCCTCAAACTAGTTAAATCAGAAGTTCTGTGGGTAGGCTCAGGCATGTATTTCTTAAAGGCTCCCAGTTTTGTGTACTTCACTATTTCCTGTTTCCCATTCCTCACGGTCCTACACATAACAGAGAACAGAGTCTATTTCAGAGTTTAATAGAATAAATTTTTTACCTCTCGTTCTGTGGTGATAAGCATACAAGCTTACTGATGATTTCTACCTACGCCTTGTTGAGTACTTTCCATGTACTAAACATTTTACTTATCTCCTCCCCAGTTATCACAACAATCTTGCTTGGTAGATAAAATCCACATTTTTCAGATGGGAAATATTCTTCGGAACCTTAGTTATTTACCAGAAATCACACAGTATTTTAAGAGGTGGCACCAGGATCCAAAGCCAGGAAGGGACTCTCTTACTCTAGAGTATATAATCCTCCTACTTAAGATCTTATTTATCGCCACTCCTTAATCTACATGATTTAAATAAGCACAAGGTTTTAGGGAAACAAGAAGCCATTGTCAGCAGACATACTGGCATATTACTGTAAGCCCAGCACCTAGGAGGCTGAAGCAGGAGGATTGCAAATTTGATACCAGCCTGAACAAGTTCCAGAAAAGTGAGATCCCATCTCAAAATGTAAAAAAAAAAAAAAAAAGTGAGGAAAAGAAGGAGGAGGATGACCAAAAGGGGAAGAGGAAGAGAAAAGAGAATGGGAAGGGGAAGGAGAAGGAGAAGGAGAAACTGCAAGTGTTGCTAGGCTCCAACCTGAGGTTCTTACGGAAATAGAAAGGTAAAGTTTGGAAGGAGATAGTGGAGGACCTTAAAGTTGGAGGGTTTATCCAGTTGATAATAGGAAATTACTGACATTTTCTTAGCAAGAGAGATGAAGATGTAAAAAAAGTGATGTTTCCAGAGGATTAGATAACTTGTAGAAATAAAAGTAATTTCCCCTGCTGCCAGGCCACAGTTGAAGAGAATTCTGCATTTATGATAGGATGATGCTTTATGAAGCAGGATAGGTTAGGGGCATGTTATATAAGGAAGAAGGAAGGAGACTATTTTATCTTTCAGTGGGCCATAGAGGACACTTGGGCAATTGGATCCACTCCTGGCAGATGGATTTGCTATGACTGATTTAAAAGTCAGGACGAGGGAATCATCCATTGCAATGTTTGCACTCATCTGTGGCCAGTTGGTACTGGCTTTACAGTTGACCAGAGAAAGCCAGATTTGCCTTTCCCCTTTTTTCATCTATTACAACTGCATTTTGCTTTTCTTTAAACAACTTTTTTAAGGTATAATTTATATATCATAAAAACAGGGCTTCAAACCCGCAAAAAATTGGATTCAGGTTTGGGTATAGATTCTTCTATATGTGAAAATTTAGAGGGTTCAAGTGTGGTTCAGTTTCAGGATTAAAATTTTAATCCTATGTATAGATGTGTTGCTCTTTTTTTTTTTTTTTTTTCTTGCGGTACTGGGGGTTGAACCCAGGGCCTCGTGCTTGCATGTTTTACAAGTGCTGGACCACTGAGTTGCACCCCCAGCCCTTTTTGTTGTTGTTGTTTTTTTTCACTTTTTGAGACAGGGTCTCACTAAGTTATGCAGACTACCTCTGGTCTGGAACTTGCAATCCTCCTGCCTCCGCCTCCCAAGCCACTGGGATTACAGGCATGCACCATCACGCCCGGCATGTTGTTGTTCCTAGGTGCCGTTGAGTCAGGTCTGACTCATAGCAACCCTATGTACACCAGACAAAACACTCCCCAACACTGTGCCATGCCTGGCACTATTGTCAGTGCTCTCTGCTATTCATAGGGTTTTCAATGGCGGATTGTCTCGGGAGTGGTCTGCCAGGTCCTTCTCCCTAGCCTGCAGCACCTGATATTCTGAGGTGGTCTCCCATGCAAGGACTAACCAGGCCAACCATGCTTAGCTTCTGAGATCAGGCAGAATTGGATGCCAGAGTGCTATGGCTGCAAACATGTATAGATGAATGAAATTTTTTCACTGGCTTTTTCCCCCAATTTTAAAATAGCTAGTAATCCAAAAATAAATAAATAAAATCTTGAACCTAAACCCAAACTCTCCCTGGGTTCAGGTTCAGGATCCAGTTCTGAAAAAATTTTTAAATACTTGAACCAGAACGGGTTCAGGGTTTTTGGCATCAGGTTTGGTGTGAAGCCTCGCTATCTACACATAGGACTTAAACCTGGGCCCAAACCCTCTAAATTTTAACATCTTGAACCCAAACCCAATTTTTCATGAAAATGAAAGTTATCCATTTTAGGTGCACAATTTAGTGATTCTTAGTAAATTTAAAGTTATGCAGTCATCACTACTCTTCAGTTTTAGAATGTTTCCATCATCCCAAAGAGATTCTTCCTTTTTGCCCTAGCCCCAGACAACTGTAAATTGGCTTTCTGTCTCTGTAAGTTTACTTTTCTGGAGATTTTGTATAAGTGAAATCATATAATAATGTAATTTCTTTTTTGGTCTGGCTTCTTTTACTTAGCATGTTTTTTAAAATTTATCCGTGTTGCTGGCGCACGCCTCTAATCCCAGCGGCTCGGAAGGCAAAGGCAGGAGGATCGCAAGTTCGAGACCAGAGGCAGTCTGCGTAACTTAGCGAGACCCTGTCTCAAAAAGTAAAAAAAAGTGGGCTGGGGGAGCAGCTCAGTGGTCCAGCACTTGCAGAGCATGCAGGTGCGAAGCCCTGGGTTCAACCCCTAGTACCGCAAAAAAAAAAAAAAAAAAAAAAAGTTTATCCGTGTTGATGCACTACTTTTTATTGCTGAGTAGTAACTCTCTTTCCATTGTTTAGATATACTACATTTTGTTTATCAGTTCATCAGTTGATAAGCAGTTGGAATTTTGCCATTTGAGGGCTACTATGCATAATGCTGCTATGAACATTTACATACAAGTCTACATGGGACCTGTATTTTTATTTCTCTTGAGAAGATTCCTGGGAGTGAAATAGCCAAGTCATATGGTATTTTTTATGTTTAAATTTTCAAGAAACTGCCAAACTATTTTCCAAAATGGCTGTACCATTTTACTTTTCCACATGAATATATAAAAATTATATTTTTCCACATCATTTCCAACACTTATTATCTATCTTTTTTGTCATTCTAATAGGTATGTAGTGGTGTGTCACTGTATGTTTTTTTTCTTTTTTTCTTTTATCTTTCTTTTCTTCTTTTATTTTTTCCTTTTCTTTTTTCCCCCCAGTACTGAGGTCGAACCCCAGGGCATCCACCACTGAGATGCACCCCTAGCCCCTTTTTCAAATTTTTTAAAATTTTGAGACAGGATCTCACTAAATTACACAGGCTGCCTCTGGCCTCAAACCTGCAATCTTCCTGCTTCCACCTCCCAAGTAGCTGAGTTTACGGGCATTCACTGTGCGCCCAGCGTCATTGTGGTTTTAATTTGCACTATGTAATGAATGACTAATATGCTGTACATCATTCATGTGCTCATCATCCATTCATGTATCTTGTTTGGTAAAATGTCATCTCTTCAAATCTTTTTAAAATGTATTTATTTGTTTGTTTGTGTATTTTACAAAGTGCTAGGGGTTGAACGTAGGGCCTTGTGCATGTGAGTCAATTGCTCTCCCATTGAGCTACACACTCCCAGCCCCAAATCCTTTTTTAAATCAAGTTATTGGTCTTCTCATTATTAAGTTGTAAGAGCTCTTTATACAATTCTGTGTACAACTCCTTTATCAAATAAGTAATTTTCAAATATTTTCTTCCAGCTTCTCATTTATCTATTTTCTCAGTATTTTGAAGCATAATTTTTTAAATTTTGGCAAATCTAATTTATCAATTTTTTAATGGATTTGTGTTATGTAAAACTTCTTGCTTCATTCAAGGTCATAAAGACTTTCTCCTATATTTTCTCCTAAAAGTTTTATTAGTTGCTTTTAGTTTTGAAAGGCTGTCCACTTGCTTAATACGTTTCTAATATTAAATTTATTTTTTTAGGCACTTGGAGGCTGAACCCAGGACTTTATGCATATTTTGCAAGCACTGGGCCACTGAGCTGCACCCTCAGGCACTCCACACACACACCTTTTTTTGCAGTACTGAAGAGTTGAACCCAGAGCCTCAAGCAGGCTTTTTGCAAGCACTCAACTACTGAGCTGCACCCTCAGCCCATTTTTTACTTTGTATTTTTGAGACAGGGTCTCACTAAATTAGGCAGGCTGCATCTGGCCTCAAACTTGTGATCCTCTTGCCTCTGCCTCCCAAGTTGCTAGGATTAAAGGCATGCACCACCACGCCCAGCCTCGGCCCTTTTTCATCTTTCATCTTGAGTCAGGGTCTCATTAAATTACATAGGCTGTTTCTGGCCTCAAATTTGTCATCCTTCTACCTCCACCTCCCAAATTGCTGGGATTACAAGCATACTCCACCATACCCAGCTTAAATTCATTTTTACACAACCTAAAGAAGTATCTCTACAATCCACAAACGACTATTAATCTTATCTTCTTTTCTGAGTCACCCAGAGCCAAGTTTTATATAAGTACATCTTTCCAAAAGTAGATAAGCAGCTAGTTTAACAGCTGGTCATAGAAAATAACTCCTCCATTTTCTACCTCCCCATAATATGTCAAGAAGATTCTATTGATGACAGGCCTAAAAGAAGGATATTTCATTTTGGTTACAGATGTACACAGTTTGGGTCACCTGACAATAGACTGTGCATAAGCTATAGCCTACTAGTCTGAATAGTTCAATTTACAATAAGCATATCCTTTCATTTTCCATTTTAACATCCACAAAGCTCATGGTATTGTCTTACTGCATTTTTAGTCTAATAGCCCTCTGGATTTTTACTAAAGGGGTTACCAAAACATAAGCATTTTTTGATTGGCATTGTCTTTTCTTTCAGGAGACCCACCTAAATTACAAGCTCCATAAAATCAAGGCTCGTGTCCAATGCAATTTTATTTCTCTCAGTGTTCCTGTCATAGTGCTGAGTGGATAGCAAGGGCTCAATAAATATTTTTTATTATATCTATATAATAAAGGCACAGTGTTATATATTTAGTTATAAGGGTGACATGATGTGATATTCCACTGGTTTTCTAAATCATTAAATGAATAACCACGCAGTTCTGACTGCACTCACTCGCTCTCTCGCTCTCTCTTTCTCTCTTCCTATTTTTCTCTCAATCTCACTCTCTCCCTCCTCATAATTTCAGCATAAGCAGTCTGGTCCTGAACTATAGTATTTGATGTTTCATAAAATAATAACTATCAAACATTAGAAGCTGTTTATCAGACTGGGAGATATTTCTTCTACCATGTCCTTTCTGTTTTAGGAATTTTGTGTTAGCCCTTCATTTCCAAAAATGCTTTCAGTGACTCAGTCCTAGGTTGAGGGTGTAGCTCAATAGTAGAACATTTGCCTTGCATTCGTGAGGCCCTGGGTTCATTCCCCAGCCTGACAATTTTTTGTTGTTGTTGTTGTTAATACTGAGAGGCTGAACCCAGGGCCTCACATGTACTTTGCAAGTGCTCTACCACTGGGATGCACTCCCAAGCCATTTTTAATTTTTTTTATTTTGAGACAGGGTCTCAGTTACACAGTCTGCCTCTAGTCTTGAACTTGGATTCCTCCTGCTTCTGCCTCCCACGTTTCTGGGATTATAGGTGTGTCCCTACCCTTTATAGGAATCCATACCTTAATATAAAAAGAAAAAGAAAAGTAAGATGAATGCTGTGGTGCATACCTATAATCCCAGCTACTCAGGAGGCAGAGGCAGGCCAGCGTAATTTAGCAAAGCCCTGTCTCAAAATAAAAAACAAAAAAGCTCAGTGGTAAATTACTTGCCTAATATGTGTGAGGTCGTGGGTTCAACCCCTCAGTACTGAAAAAATTAAAAAGTATAAAAGCTTTAGCATGTCTTATATATGTGTTAAAATATATCTAAAATAAATATTACCACTTTAACCATTTTAAAAAGTGTACAATTCAGTGGCATTAAATACATTCACATTGTTGGGCAACCATCCCTACCATCCCATTCCCAGAATTTTGTTCACTTTCCCCAACCGGAATAATAGTTCTCTATTCTCTGTCTCCCCAGTGCCTGGCAACCACCATTCTACCTTCTGTTTCTATGAATCTGACTAATCTAGGTACATCATATAAAGTAAAATTATACAGTTTTATCCTTTGTCTTCTTGTGGCTAGCTTATTTCACTTGGCATAATGTCTTCAAGGCCCATTCATATTGTAGCTGTGTCAGATTTCCTTCCTTTTTAAAAGCTGGATAATATTCCATTGTGTTTGTGCACACACACACATCGTGTGATCAGAAAATATGGTGAGTTTAATTTTTTTTTAATTATTACACTAAAAGATACATTGCCTTTAATTGCCTTCAAAATACTCCCTCTCAAAATACTCCCTCCGGCTTCAAACACACTTATCCCATAGCCCCTGCCACTTTCAGAAGCAGTTCTGGAAGTCCTCTTTTGTGAGTGTCTTTAGTTTTGTCCTCTATCATGACAGTGCTGCATGTCACACATCACGTCTGGTATGGCAATCTCTGTCAAATAAAAACATTATGATGTGTTCACATCTATCTTATTCACTGGATCTGGCACCATACAACCACTGGCTCTTCCCCAAAGTCAAAATGACCCTGAAAGGTAAATGTTTTGAATTGCTTCAAGGCATTGAGGCAGCCACAGCAGTGAAACTAAAGACATTCATGAAAGAGGACCTCCAGAACTGCTTCAGAAAGTGGCAAGAATGATGGGATAAATGTGTTTGAAGCCAGGAGGACTATTTTGAGGGAGATTAATGGAAAAGTGTCTTTTACCATAATAAAATTTTTTAATTTAAAAATTCACCATATTTTTTATCATACTTCATATATATGTGTGTGTATATGTGTGTATACACACATATATATATATACATACATATACATACACACACAAAAACATATATATATAGTTGTTGTTGTTGTTGTTAGGTGCCATTGAGTCGGGTCCAACTCATAGTAACCCTATGTACCACAGAACAAAACACTCCCTGAAACTGTGCCATGCCTGGCACTATGTCAGTGCTTCTCTGCTATTCATAGGGTTTTTGATTGCTGATTGTTTTGGGATTGCTTTAAGAGTGGATTGCGACATCCTTCTCCCATTTTTGTGTTACTGTGGATCAAACCCAGAGCCTCTGCACACATTTTGTTTATCCATTCATCCATCAGTGAACACTTGGATTGCTTTCACTTGTGCATATCACATTGAAGATGAAAGTGCACCTTTGCGCCTTCACAACATATGGTTGTGGAAGCTGGACATTAAACAAGGGAGACAGGAAAATAATTGATGCTTTTGAATTATGGTGCTGGAGATGTCTATTGAATATACCATGGACTACCAAAAGAACCAACAAATCTGTCCTAGAAGAAGTGCAACCAGAGTGCTCCTTGGAAGCAAGAATGGCCAAACTATGTCTTACATATTTTGGACATATAGTCAGGAGAGATGAACCCCTGGAGAAAGACATCATGTTTGAGAGAGTGGCAGGTCAATGAAAAAAAAGGAAAACCCTCCACCAGATGGATTGACACAGTGTCTGCAACAATGGACTTAAACATAAATAAGATCGTGTGCCCGGCACAGAATCCAGAAGTGTTTCGATCTGCTGTACGTAGGGTTGCTATGAGTCGGATTCGCCTCAATGGCACCTAACAAAAACAACAACAACATAGCCATTTATAAGCAATGACATTGTAGAACCTGTGCTTCTAATCCAGTGGTATTCCTTTCTACAAAGTTGCTTCTAGCCAAATGCTTACACTGAATAGTATATTATAGCATCCATATAAGAAATGAGTCTTAAATCTGGGTGCTCCAAGTCAAAGCCAAGAGAATTATGAGTTCACCAACAAAAATTATGGTGCCTAGTATGTAGTAGGTACTCCATAAATGTTTGAATGAATGATTGAATACAAGGGCCAAGTGGGATTTATACCACAGATGCAAGGCTGGTTTAACATATGGAAATCAATTAATGTAATCCAACATATCAAGAAACTGACAAACAAAAACCACATGATCATCTCAATTGATGCTGAAAAGGCCTTCGACAAAGTGCAACAACTTTTCATGATAAAAACACTGGAGAAGATAGGTATAACAGGCAAATACCTTAATTTCATAAAAGCCATTTATGACAAACCTACAGCCAACATTATATTAAATGGAGAAAAACTAAAAACATTTCCTCTTAGATCTGGAACAAGACAAGGATGTCCTCTCTCTCCTATTCTATTCATCTTAGTAACTGAAGTTCTGGCCAGGGCAATCAGACAAGAGAAAGAAATCAAAGGGATACAGATTGGCAAGGAAGAGGTCAAATTATCATTATGTGCAGATGATATGATTTTATACTTGAAAGACCCCAAAACCTCAACCAGAAAACTTCTGGATCTAATTAACTCCTTCAGCAAAGTTGCAGGCTACAAAATTAACACACAAAAATCAAGAGCTTTTCTTTACACCAATTCCAAACAAGAAGAGAAGGAAATTTCAGGAAAGATACCATTCATGATAACCCACCAGAAAATTAAATACCTTGGAATCAATCTAACCAAAGACCCTTCAGATCTCTACAAGGAAAATTTCAAAACATTAAAGAAAGAAATAGCAGAGGACACTAAAAAATGGAAAGACCTCCCCTGCTCCTGGCTAGGGAGAATTAATATTGTAAAAATGGCTATCCTAACAAAAGCAATCTATAGATTTAATGCAATACCCATTAAAACTCCACTGACTGACTTTACAGAAACAGAAAAAATGATCCAAAAATTCATATGGAACCACAAAAGACCACGTATAGCTAAAACACTTTTAAGCTGCAAATCTTAATGCAGGTGGAATCACAATCCCTGACTTAACTATACTACAGGGCAGTGGTTGCAAAAACAGCTTGGTACTGGAACAAAAATAGGCCCGAAGACATCTGGAACAGAATAGAAGACCCAGATATACCTCAACATACCTATAGCCATCTTATTTTCGACAAAGGAGCAAAGCAAGTAAACTGGAAAAAGGACAGCCTCTTCAACAAATGGTGCTGGAAAACATGGTCATCCACATGCAGAAAAATGAAAGCTGACCCCCATCTCTCAATATACACGAGAGTTAACTCAAAATGGATAAAAGATCTCAACATAAAACCAGAAACTTTAAAACTTATAGAAGGCAAGATAAGGCAATACACTCCATCATATAGGCATAGGAAAGTATTTCCTTAATAGGACTCTAATTGCTCAAGAAATTGCAACAAGAATAGATAAATGGGATCACATGCAATTAAAAAGCTTCTGCACAGCAAAAGAAACAATTAACAGAGTCAAGGAAACCCCCACAGAATGGGAAAAAAATCTTTGCATTTTATACATCAGACAAAGGTCTAATTACTAGAATTTGTAAACAACTCAAGAAAAAAAAAAA